>JBBPOE010000210.1:0-40092 GCA_038091295.1 Tylopilus felleus | reverse complement strand
GAGGGGATCCTCCCACACGGGGCGACGCACGCCGGCGTGGAACAAAAGGTAGTCGGTCGTGGGTATGAGGGAAGATGGTGGTGAAAGGTGGGTATGCAAGGACCAGAAGGATTCGACCTGAGGGCAAGGGATGAGAGAGACCGGAATGAGAGTGAAAGAGAGACTGACAGAGGAGAAAGATGCAACTTTTTTGATGCCTTCCTCGTAATTTGTGATCTTATTTCCTGGTGCGCGTTGCTGGCGGAACCAGAAAACCCAACTGCGTGATTTCGATCGAGGCGGGTAAGTATGGTGCGAGGAAATGGATAAGAGCACGAACATACGTGTTCCTAAGAGGGCGTACGGTGCCCGATGAAGGGGATGAGCCAGTGGTCTTTATGAGCACAGGCTCGGGATCACGGGTTGCCAGAGAGGTGGAGAAGTGGCGGCTTGCGGAGAGACGAGGTCTGGGAGAGTCTTTGTTTGTTGCTGTGGTATTCTGGGATTGTTGGGTTGAACTGAAGCGAGTCTGAGGCTGGGAGTGATTCGAGAAATAGCCGGCCATGTGATAACTGAAGCAATAAAAATGGGAATGCAGGTCGATGGAGATGGTGGAGTGCGACAACAGTATGAGAGTTACGTAATCATATTTACGGAGTACAATCATAAGTCTGGGTTGAGATCTAAGTCTGGGTTGAGATCCAAGTCCAGGTCAAAGACCGTCTGCGTTTGTGTCCGTACTTCGTGTCGGTACGGGTTAATACCAGGACGGTCGCGTGTCGGTTGCGTCGACTTAGGCGACGGCGATCGGGCTGCCAGAATAAATACGGCTTAGGTTGATCAGTTCGTCCAACACGGGGGCGCTCACGTTTTACACTGTGACTCTCTCCGAGCCCTCCGAGTGGCTTTTCGACATTTAATCTCCCCCTCCTCATTTTCTCCTCGTTAGGGAACGGCGGGAAGAACAGGGGGATGGGTGCACCGTGCATCGCACTCATGGGAGCGTTCGGATCGGGCATGTTTGGTGGTGCAGACGTAAACGCACTGAGTGATTGCGCGTACGCGAGCAGTTCGGGGTAGGGTATCGACGCTATAGACCATGTACCGTTATGATCCAGAGACACGGAAAACATTTGCTCACCTTCTTTCGCCTTTCGTATCCCTTCGATTCTCTCCTCGCCTTCCTTAACCACAGCTTCCAGTTCACGCTTCCCCTGCTCGATACGTTCGACGATATAGCGCCATCTTGCTTCAAGCACACCAATCTCTGCGATGAGCTCCTCGATCCGTTTCTGTCGTCTCTGGTGTGTGGCCGTTTCTTCCAGCGCATGCGCAAGAGATGCTTCGACATTAAAGAAAGCGGATATGGGTGGTAGAGCGATGCTGGGTTTGGCATGCGGATGTGGTGAAGACAAGGACTGAAAGAGGGTGTTGGAAAGTGTGTTTATCGATGTCAATGGTGCTGTGAGTGCGTCCGACATGGAAATTTTCCCTCGCAACGAAGCCATGTTTGCAGAACAACGACGCTGGCTCAGGTTATGTGTGTCGTTGGCGCAGGCACCGGATCCGGGCCGGGAACACTAGAAACTCTAATTGGTTTACCACGGTCGTTCGTGCGGTATGTCCGAGTCAGACATGCTGACAAGGACACCCATCATATCCAAGTTCCGTCTCAGCATTGCAAACCCAACGAGGCAAGCTCGCGCGTTCAATCGGATCGTCTGACGGAAGCCACGCAGCTCAGACCTGTAGACCCATGTCCTACTTCAATGCGGGCTGCAGGACAATCCTTGTCTTGTCGATTGATTTTAGAGGGTGTCGTGCAAGTACGCAATATGCAAAACTTATGGTCAGGTAAACGCGCGATGTGATAAATGCCTTGCAGCAAGCTCATGCTCTGGTAAACGGAAGCAACCTAGATATTGTAGAGACACCGACGAGATTTGCACTCGTCATCGTTATTTGTCACACACATTACTTTCCGACCAACCACTACTGCCAGTTCCGAGTTAACCCGACCCGGACAGCAACTTTGCTAGTTCATGCGTCAATACATTGCTCTACGAGAATGCATATAAGGAGGCCGAAGGGCTTCCATTCCTTCATCACACTCCTCCAAATACATCATCTACACCGTCTACTCCATGTCTCTTCCCGATAGAACCACCGTTCTCATCGTTGGTGCTGGTCCAGCAGGACTTGCAGCCGTTCTCTCTCTTCTTCATCATGGCTTCCATGACCTTGTCATCGTCGATGCCATATCCCAGGGACAAAACAGTTCCAGAGCCGTCGTAATTCATGCTGCCACTCTCGATGTAAGCTTGTCTTTGCTGTCCTTTTATCGAGTCATATCTTAATTAACACATCGTATAGGCATTGGATACGATCGGTTGCGGGGACGAAATCGTATTGCAGGGCACTATATCTACCGAGTTCAACCTTGGTACTCGTTCTGCAAACCTTATTAGTCCCCACCTCGACAGTCTCAAACCATACACTCGACACCCATACGTTCTCGTCATCCCCCAAAGCGTTACAGAACGCACGCTCGAGAAGAAGCTCGCCAGCTTCGGTGTCAACATTCACCGGCCTCTGAAAGTGGTTGGGCTGAGCCGCAATGTCGAGAATCCACAACTCAGTGACGTCACCTTTGAAGATGGCAGGAAAATCACGACAAAGTATGTGATCGGCGCGGATGGTGCGCGCTCTGTGGTGAGACCCTCTAGTATTTTTGCTCTCGATATCGTCTCACACGACGCCTAGGTCCGAAACTTGGCCGGGATACGTTTCTCCGATCCAACGACCGTCGAGGAAGAAACAAACAACAACCTAGCCCAGATGATTATTGCAGATGTCACTCTCAACACCACGGACGCGGACAACGTCACGTCTGGCATGACACTGTCCCCAGACAGTCTCTTCCTTTGCTTCCCCTTACCATCTAGCCTGAACGAGTCTCTGGCCGCTGAGGGACAGATCTCTATTTCTGAAAGAGTATACCGTATTGGGTGCGGTGTACCCTTGGATGAAGGGGAAATCCCCCATGCAGCTCCCAAGGAATATATTCAAGATCTCGTCAATCGGTTCGGACCGTGCAGTCTCTCATCAGACCCGGCAGTGAACCCCAAGCCAGTGTCCATCAAAGACATCGTCTGGTCTTCGCGTTTTCGCAACCATGCTTCCATCGCTGATACTCCTTTCTCCCGTCTCGGTCCTGGAGAGCCAAGTGACGGCGGTGTCATCCTCCTCATTGGTGACGCTGCCCACATTCACCCCCCTGCCGGCGGGCAGGGAATGAACCTTGGCTTGCGAGATGCCATCTTCCTCGGCGAAGCGCTCACAAAGCACATCCACGTCACCAAGACGGAGCCACTCTCCAGAGCAGACGATATTCTGCGCGAGTTCGCCACGACGCGACACACGCGCGCGCTCGAAGTGATCAAGCTTACTACAGGCATTCTGTCGGTCACAGGCATGAAGCACCGAGAGAGGATGTCTTGGTGGTGCCCATTCGACTCTGCAACGGTCCGTTCCTGGGCGTTGTGGGTGCTCGGAAGTATTCCGTTCTTTCAGAGAAGGATGGCATGGGAGTTGAGTGGGCTGGGTAGGAAATAGAACGCAGGAGCTTTGGAAATCATGCCCTGCATTGCTGACGAAACCTTTCTGTTTTCCCTCATAATACCTTGCCGGTTTACCAGTATGCTCCTAAGTTATATAGTCACTACACTCTAATTTCTCGGGCGATGGCTGTCCTAGTAGAACGACACTGATTACTGCTCCGACGACCATCACGACCATCCTTAAAAGCAGCCTTACCTACCTATTCTACTTATCTCCGTCAGTATTAATGCATCCTCTCAAGAATGTCTTCTGTACCCGTCTCACTTTCGCTGAACTCTGAACTAGAACATTCGAGTCCGCGGATCCGTTGAATATGCCACTCAACCTTCCTCCACATACTTGTAAGAGCGCTATCCTTCATATGCATGTTCGCACTATCGACCTTCATCCACATCCGGGGATAGACCGATGTCGGAATCTCGACCAGCGAGGGAAGGCGCTCAAGCAAAAAACGCGCCACTCTTGCAGTCGGCCCTCCAATGGGTGAGCACGCGACCGCAAACTTCGTGATGGCCGTGTTGCGGACCGACGCCTCCTCGTCCGACAACGATGGGATGTTCGTTGCATCCCAGCTCAACGCGAGCTCGGATAGCTTTGGGCATCGTGCGAGAACGAGCGACAGACCCCTCAGCGTCGGGAATTGAAGGGATGGCACAAAGTACCACCCGGCGTATCGGTTTAGGCTGAGGCACTCGAGTCGAGGCCATCCTTGGACCAACTGAACGAGTTCATCGTCGTTGAGTGAGATCGGCACCTTGATATCAACGTCCAACTTGTCCAGGTTCAAGGTCGCCAGCGGGCTCAAAACTTGAAAGTCGACGAGGTCGTCGCATTTCAAGGCTTCTTCCAGGGTCCAGTAAGTTGCGGAAAGCGTGATGCGTCGTAGAGTTCGACGGCGCGTGACTGAACTGAGAGCGGCGAAGAAGTCATGAAACGCTTTAGGCGGAGTGAATCTGTAGATTTCGAAGGAAACCTCTTCGAACGGCTGATGGTGCGCTTTCAGGCACGGGATGATGGAGGCAAGATCTCCAAGCTTAAGGTCGAGGAAGCGCACATTCTCGAAGGGAGAGCGGTCGGGGGTACCGTAGCCAGCTATCTGCTCCAAACCATCTGGTTGATGATAGAACAAGATAGAACTGAACTTTTGAAGACGGCGGGATCGAGAGACATGGATCAATGCAGCTTCATCGATGTAATCACAGTCCAAGAACTCCAGATTTGGGAGGCGAGAGATGACGCGCGAAACCATGGTTGCCAAATCGCTTGCGTGGTGGATTTGGAGTGACTTGATGTTTGGGGAGAAAGTGTGGAAGGATTCGAGGAATGCCAAAACGGAGGCATTATTGCCAATTTTCTGCGGTACGTGGAGATGAACAAGTGAAGGATTGAGGAGCAAACGAATCGAGGTGAGCACTGTGTAATCATTGTATCGCCAATGGAGTTTGCGAAGGTTGGGAAGTAGCAGCGTGGTGCGGAACCACGAAGACTGCAATATTTTGAGGGAGAGCGCGTCTTCGTCGAGCGTCAATTCTTGGATGCGAGGGGCGTAGCGTAACACAATGCTCCACTCTTCTTCGTTGAATGGGGGCTGTCGAGCTGTTAAGCATTAAACACCCTTTAACGAGAAATGTCATACCAATGGTGCATCACTTTCATACGAAGCTTTGGTAGGCACACATGACATCAAGGGCTTTAGAGTGCGTAAGCTGCGCCAAAGGGCGTTGAGCGCAGGTTCGGAGAAAGCGCCACACGTCCTTGCAAGTGCTGCCAGAGCATTTTGACTAGGTTGCGAAAGTGACACTGGATCTTCTGCCAAGTTGTCAAGGACAAAGCCGAGCAATTCGGGAATCAAGAGTGCGCTGTACATGGCTCTTCCTAGTATCAATGCATGAAGTCGTCGGAATGCCCAGCAACCTGCAGGGTACGATCAGCCTGAGACAAAACACGGATGATGAAACCCTCTGCTAGTATGCTCGGCGGCGGACTCCGCCGGGAAATCCATTTCCTAGATGCTTGGAATGTGAAGGATGGGCACAACCACAAAACGATGAGATTTTTCAGGCTGCGGCACGTATCTGCAGAGCGTGCAAGTTTCTCCATACTTATTCAGTGAACATCGCGCTGGAACGCTTGGGATCGCCTGCTACTTTGGATGATGCTCCCGGCCGATGAAGGAAACTTGAACGGCAAGACTCGGAGTCACATACCAGATTCTAGGTTTATAATTGTGTTGTCCTTTCAAGTTTGGAACTTCAAGCTTCAAGCTTCAAGTTCAAACTTCAAACTGCGTTCTGTCACGGCGCCAGACTTATGTAAGTGGCTTCGTATACCTGTACTAGCCGGATAGTTTACAAAACGAAAAGGATAGATGCTGGTATACTTGCTAGTGTGTGAGGGGTACTAGTTATGTAGGGTAAAATCACAATCAGATACACCCAACCAAAGTGCTCCCTTTTTCCCTCCCTCATCGTGCCATTATGGCTTGCGTCTTCATCCCTGCCTCCACAATAGCTTTTTCAAACGCCCTCATGTGCTCGTCCACCACCACACGCCCATCTCTTCGCCCAATACTCTCGGCTTCCCACTTCTCTATCTTCAACCGGCTCCTCTCCGCGCCTTCCGTCTCTATCTTCCACTTGGCAAGCTGGTTCTTCACAGAACGAATCTTGCGTCCTGCGTCAGCGGTGGCTGCGCTGTTTACCTGAGACTGCTCAGATATGATCGTGAGCGACGCGAGGAAGGACGCGGTGTGTGAACGCATATGCGTCATCGATGGGAGCGCAACATTGAGCGTGGATATGGATGACTGAGGTTGCTGAGATGCCTTGTTCGAGGGGTTTGACGAGGATGGCGGTGTGGAAGACGGGAGCGTAGATGTACATGTGGGTGCAAAGAAGGGTTTTTGGGGTGACGCGGGTAACGAGGGGGTATACTGCGAATCCCCTTCCGTGATCTCCTCTTCCTCTGTGACGGACTCGAGTTTGAATGACTCCCGAGACGGTCGCTCTGGCTCATCCTCGGAGAGTGATATCTCTAGTGGATCAAGATCGCCGAGCGCGTCCATACCACCTACTTCCATGGTGATACGCTTGAGGTCGCGGTCATGCGAGAAAAGTTCGCGCACTTGCCCCTCGCGCTCGTGCACGGCACCATTAATCCCACTGATCATATCCGTTGTCAGGTTCTCGAGGGTAAAGGTAGTATCGATGGTCCGTAGGTGTGCAAGGAACCTGTCCGTCAAGGCAAGGTTCTGGGCGAGAATCTCCATGGCATCTTGGGCAAGCGCAGCGCGGCGCATTGCGTCCTCATCCTCTTCATCGCTGGCACCGTCAACGTCGCCTGGGTCGCGAGCGCCACCGTCATCTTGACCGTACAACTCGTCGTCCACGACGCTGCCGAATTCGGCAGCTAGACTGCCTCCGGGAGTGCTTTCGCCCAGCTCGTCGGCAAGGCTGGCACCTCCTTCGAGGACTTGAGCGTGAGCGTCATTCATATGGGCGTCTCCGTTGCCGTGTCTAGCAAGGGGGTCGTCGTCGATGCCTTCGGCACCTTCATCATATTCGATACCGAATTCTTCAGCCAATAGCCTGGACGCGCCGCCGGCGGGGTCGGGCATCAATGCGACTGCAAGTTCATGGGCCAAAGAGTGTGCACCGGAGGGGACGGCGATGCTCTGATCAAGCGTGGATAAAGGGGCGGAATGGACGTTGGAGGGAGCGGAAGAGCGGCGAGACGACTTGCGGGGAGAGTTGGAAGAATGTCTGTTGTGCATTTTTAGGCTAGGGATGCGACTGCGACGGTGTACGAGGTGGTATAAGTTCTGTGGTAGCGGCGAGAGTTATAGTGGTTGTGAAGAGATCGGCTGGTAAGCTTTGTTGCCACGCTACGCGTTCTTTCCGTGTCTATGTTCCTCCGAGTCTATTGTAGTTTTGTCGGCGCGTGTCTTTCAAGGAATGTCCATCCGACTGGTAGTGTGATGTGCTCAAGTTTTGGGTTCGTCAGTGTTTGTCGTCAACACCGGCTTTATCAGGGGAGTGTATTATGTAACACTGCGTCCAGTCGTCCAAGTTATTCGAGTCTAGGTTACTTCGAGTCTAGGTTACACATACTATGTACTTCCAGCTACTAGCCCCAAAAAATAGAGATATACCTAGGGTATCCGTGCCCACCATCCTTCATGATCAAGCTTACACTCGCGTCAGCACTCAGCAGTCAAGCTTTCAAGTTTCATGCGAACGACTCTTCGAGAGTCCCCCTGCTCTGTTCATGCCCATCCACCTCGACAGGGCGTTAGGCAGAGTACCCATGCTTCTGGTTTTCCTCCGCCGCTCTTCTGCTGCCCTGACCTTTGCGTCTTCAAACTGACGCTCCCACGACATTAGTTGACGCCTGAAACCAAGGTTAGGCATAGCTATGCCGCGTTTCGCTTGTACGTGCGCGATCGCTTCCGTAGCACGCATCGGCGTCGTAGCAACCAAGTAGGCGCAAACGAAGGTGGTAGATCGGGATATGCCTTGCAAACAGTGCACCTGCTCACTGCATCTTCGAATCGACACACAATCAAGAGAAGTAACACCTCCACTCACGAGGACTTTGTGCCGCTCATCGGCATCCAACGCGTCGCGAATGAACTTGACGACTTTGTCGAACCATTGAGAGATGTCGGCGCACATGTCGTCGCGAATCGGGACGTGCATGACCGTCACCTTATCGCCGAAATCTTTGCGCACATCTATCTCGATCGCAGACACGATGTGCGTGATCCCGAGGCGATCTAGATTTCCTGCTGCGCGAGCTGAATAGAGATCTGAGAGGTATAGACGAGGGGTGATAGTTGAAACAACGCGGCCGTGGGTGTTATCTAGGGAATTTCTGGGACGCCGCAATGTCGTCTTCTGGACGAGGGAAGACTGCCATCTAGATGATGGGAAAGAGATCATGGCGCCGCGATGGGGAAGAGACAACCCTCGTTTCATCAGTAAGTAACGGCAGCACAGCCGCTGCACAGCATGTAAGTCTTAGACTTGCCTCTGTGCACAGCCACTTATATTCAACAAACAAATGTCAACAATCCGCTTGGTCATCCGAACCCGCGGACGAACCGTCTTGTCCGCATACAGCCATGTCAAAACACCATCCCGGTGAGTGTCCTCAACTGCCGTCGTAGCTGTTATCTCACAAACTACAGATCTGATCATGTGTAGGCGTCAGCCTGGAATCGGTGAGCAACCTCGTTTGAACTGCTCTTGGTGGGATGCTAATTGGTACGCTTGTGCTCAGCTATTGGACGATTGTGTGAAAAATGCGACGGTAAATGGTGAGCATCGCCTTGATCTCTGCTACAGTCCTTTGGCTAACACCGTTACAGTCCCGTCTGCGACTCTTACGTTCGCCCCGAGACCTTGGTCCGTATATGCGATGAGTGTAACTTTGGGACTTATGGTGGCAGATGTATCATCTGCGGTTCTCCAGGTATCATTCATCTGCTGCATTCTTAATACTGTGCCTAATAATTTATTCTATCCAGGCATTTCGGACGCGTATTACTGTGCGGAGTGTACAAGACTCGAGAAAGATCGTGACGGGTGTCCCAAGATTGTGAATCTTGGTGCCAGTAGGACGGACTTGTTCTACGAGCGGAGAAGACTTGGTTCGTCCTTCCTTTCGGGTTTAGGCGCCCACTGATGTCAAACCAATCGGAATAGGGTTTAAAAAGAGCTGAGTTAGCACTCCTCTCGGATCAAAATTCTCCTGTACCCCCGATTTCGTACAGTCCAGAGAAGGCGAAGTCGATTCTATTACAGGGGTACGTATACAAACAAGGACAATACAACCAATGCCAGACTGGATATATGTGTTCTGATCATATGTGTTCTGATCATATTGAACCATTTCGCTGGTACACAGGGAAGGGAATGATAGGCGCAGGATTTTCCAGGTTTGCAAAGTGTCTGTTGTAGATGTTAGTATATTTTCGCTCTGCAGGGAGCTTGAACATACCGAAACTGTGACATATCAATCTAGTGAGGCACCGATTGTTAGCATGCCTCAGAGTGAAGAACTTGTGTATGGATCTTACTGGTGCCTTGAAAACAACAAACATATGTGTTTGGTCGTGTGTATCAAGAGCCTCGCAGACTCCACACAAATCCTTTGCGCAATATGCACACCGGAACCAGGCACCGTGAATGCGCTCAAGACAGCGGTCGCATAGTGCTGTCGGATGTACAAGGAAAGACAGGTACTCTACATGTAAAGGGTTAGATAAGAAGGTTCCTGTACAATGACGTTTCCGCGTACTTTTGGGGTCCGTATGAGGAGCGAGACCACCGACGGGTCCAACGGGAACTCGGTATCTATAAAAGGGTGCTCAATGCAGTCCCCGGAAGAAAAGAGAGGGACATACAGCTTGGGCAAGAACCCAGACGTAGACTGGAGTGGACGATGCACCGGCCGAGGAAGTTTGAAGAAAGTGTGCATAGGATCGTGCAGCATATATGAGCGCTCCTCGCAAGATGCGCACTTATTCGCTAACGTTAGCTGGGGGTATGCACCGCGTGGCGAAACACACGGACCAAGCTGAATGCGGTCGGCGATGAGGGACATGTTGCACATTGATACCTCGTTCCAAAGATGGTCTGTCAGAAAATCATGTATGAACGAATCGTCTTGCTATCCTGGTTTGTACACGAACCTCATGGCACCCATCACAAATAATTCGATGGTCTTCTGGTGCATCATCTTGCGCCGCGAGCCGCATGCGGGAACCTACTACAGTCTGTGCGTAGGAAGAATACACTGAGGAGGGTTTGGAGTGGCCGGCAGAAAGAACATATGCGGCATCCCGAGCAGTCCAGAGACGGATGGCACGGCGTGAAGCAGTCTGAACCTCTTGAGTTTCGAGTGGATACGGAATCTATTGGATATAAGACAGGAAGAACGGGTTAATGACGGCGTGTGCAGACCTTTATCATTATATGGGACGATAAGTGCCCTCCATCCGACGAATCCAGGTTTCCTGGAAGTCCAGCTGATTCGCAGTTAGAGCAGATGTCAACAGAATCACAGATTGCACAATGGAAACGGGCGCCTAGAATGTCTTGGAGGCAACTTGCGGCAGTAATAAAGAATCAACAAAAACAAAGATTGATCAAGATAGGTACATACTGCGCGCACTTGACGCCCGGGTGCTTCATGGCTGCGGAGTAATAAGTTAGATAAAAACGGGAAGGGTGCTGGCTGCGTACATTGCTCTTCGTTAGTGTCTTGCATCGTCAGCATAGCAGACAGATATTCGGGGTCACTCTTCAATTTTGCAGGCTTCTCCATTACAAGCAAGAAAACGTGGGCAGGATGTATGTCATGAACTTGACTGGAAACAGTAGATTAACTGGTGAGCAGATTGTCAAGGCTGGAAGGGTAAATTTCGAGGACCTGTAACAGGCACGGCAAATATTGAATTTCTTGCAAGATGCACACTTATAGCGCTTTCCAGAAATTGTGGTATTGCAAGTCGAACATTTGCATGTCAGCATATCTTCCTGTTCTAAAACCAACCCCGTCCATTGTTAACAGAACAAACATTCAGAATTGGAGGTCTAGTACGCACCGACGTCAGCCCAACCGTGAGGGCCCCATACTTTCTCGAAATACGCATGGCGAAGTTGTCCTTTTTGTCGCGGCGCAGAGCGTATCCATTGCGATACATCCTCAGGTGACGTAGGCTCTGGCCCAATACTGCCCACTCGTTCAGTACTAGCGCAGAGGGCGTGGTGAATGCCCCAGGACTCTATGCATCCGGAGCAAAGTTCGTAACCGACATTCTCCAACTCAGACACAGAACCGGATCCTCCAGATTTCTGCAATGTCGGGCCTGAAGATGGGAGACAGGGCAGAGGTTTGTCGTTGCGATGTTCGTAATGAGTGTGTAGAGTGCCACCACAAATCGTCAGGTCTGTTCCTGTGAGAGATGAGGAAGAGAGTTGGAAGGTCCGGTGCGTAGAGGGTGGGTAAGAATGCACGTCTTCTGGATCCCTCTCCTTCCCCTTGTTAATATCAAGACTCGATTCGCTCGGCACAAGTGCGTTGCATTCTGGTTCCTTTTCCCCGCACATCGCACATACATAGCGAATGGCATCTAGCGGTTTCCTGCACGCGGAACACGTCGTAAGCGTGCCAGGCGGAGGCACAGCAGGTGGGAGGAACTGTAGGACATCCGAAAGTATGTCGGGGGGGATGGTCAGAGGTATCGGTTCCGAAGTAGATGAAGATGCGGCGGAGCTAACATAAGGATCTTCCTCGTGATGTTTCCGCTGCGAGGCAAGCCAACTGAGTTGCATACTGTTTGGCCGTATATGCCCGGATGACGAACTTGCGGAAGGTTCGATCTCGTCCTTGACACTGAGCCCGTCCTCGTATCCTGAATCATGGGTGGAAGAGTTCCCGCCGGTGTAGGAGTAATAATACTTCCCCCGTGGATCTCGTTGCAGCGCAAGGTCGCCGTCTATGTTCTCCTGCGAATGGGGATCCTCCGAACATGAATTGGATATTGAGCGAGAATCGGTTTCCGAAGGCTCAGGTGTAGCGCCCAGCATGGCTTTGATGGTGCGTGCGTTCTGATCTCGGAGCCATGCTGCTCCCCTGTCTTGCGCCGACAAGGAGAGAGCGTGTTCAAAAGGCGAAGCGGTGCGGGAATGATCGTCTTCCAATTCGCCGATTGAACCCATGTCTGTCCAACTGAGCTCTCCGTCACTCCTGTTTCTCCCTTTGTACTCCTCCAGGCTGGCCAGACTCGATGTATCACTCAAGCTGGGGCCATCGTAGTCCACCGTTATATGAACTCGTAGAGTGATGCGTCGCTTGCTTCCGAAGCTCCTCCCCGAGAGTATAGATGTCGCAGAGGACAGAGGTGGATCATCCGTGCCTGCCTGGAAGTACTGGATGGCTTCCGTGAGATCATCTTCCGTTGAGATGTCGGTGACTTCGCCATCGTCGTCCTTGTAGGAGATTACATAGGGTGTAGCATAGAGGGAAAAGCATTGTTCGATCTACACGATGTCAATACCGACGAAAGATCTCGTTAGCATATAGGCGTTGATGACTTAGCCTTGTACATACCTTGTCCTTCAAGAGGTCATAAGAACAGTTCTTAGACGACGCAAAGTTAATGTGCTTGTTCGACCGGTCAAACGTGCATTTCACGACAAGTGGCCTGTCCGGACGGACATACATGCTTTGATGACAATCAACTGAAGTATTTCGAGGGTCCTCTACCCTTGTAGCACCGCATTGAACGCAAGCGCACGTTCCGCAGCCGGATGTTGACCGTAATTGTGTAAGCGTAACAACTGAGCACTGCCACCTCCGAAAGGCGGCCGCAGAGGAAACAGTGTGAAATGTTCATTATCACGATCAAACAACAAAATTGCGAAGTGGATATGGATGCGTAGAAAGATCAGTCACAATAGTATTACTTAAGACAAGTGGAAGCTGCCAACTCCTTCCTTCATCGCCGTACACAACTTCTCTCTCATTACTTTCTTCGAACTGTATTCCGGAAGCTTCAGGTAGTTGACGCAGGTCATCACGCTAGGCAGATAGTCATCAGCAGTGAGCGGAGCCTCGTGTGGCTTGCGAACGACAGTGAGTGGCGGATTGAGGCCCCGGAAACCTGATAGTAATCATGTCAACCTGGGTTACGCCTACCAGGTGATACAACTAACCTCCGATAGGCAATTTAGGACTTCCAGTGATAAATTGCAAGAAATCACGCCGCGTGGTCACGTCAAACTCAGACATTAGTTCAATCAAGTCGCGAATTGAACGACTCTCCCCGTTGAACCCGTGGTCAGCCTTGATGGCTTCATTGAGAGCTGTAATATCATGTTAACGCTGCTCTGGTAGAGACGGTACAAAACGTACTTTCGATACTCCAATCCTCGTCAGAATTACCAAAGAGCATCACCAGTTCGTCCGCCGAGAACGCCTGGAGATCAGAGATTGGGAAGACTTTTGAGAACCCTTCTCGGAAAGCCTTAGCCTGCGGTCGGGCCCCCGTCCCAATAATGGCATCCAGGACTTCGTGGATGTATTGTTCCGCGTTATCAGAGGTCACGGGAATGTCACGACCACCGGGCTAGCCATCGGAGGTGAGTCAGCGGGAGCTGTCTCCAGGAGAACCAGATCACGCACCCTTAACTCAATATCGTAGCCTGGTAATGTGAAATCAAGAGCAAGATCCTCTACGTTGACAATGTCCATCAATGCGACTTTGCGGAAAAGCTGCTTAGCGGAGATGAGGACCTGAGTGCGTCGTAACAATCGGCAACTAACCTTCTCCGCCTGCCCTTTGCCGGTCGCATAGTTTTGGAGTTTGGAGAGAGAGTTCGCAAGGTCATTGTCAACCAACTAAGCCGCAGTGAGCAAGATTCATCAAATCAACAATCGGCAACGCACCCTGAGTGAATCGATGGTCAACGGAACTTCTTCCCCGAGAACAAGCTTAATGAAGATCTTGTTGAGAGAAAGATCGATGATTCTAGAGTCCAACATCGCCTTGGCCACATACTGCCCGATCACTCGAAGGATGTGGGTCCGTTTCCTTCAAAAATCGAGTTAGGAGAATATATGGGTCAGGTTACGCTACATACTGTCCGCCGTCGTTCGCTATCTCGTCGGGGCTAATGGGTGCTGGGTAAAGCCCAGCGGGATGATGGACATAGATTCCGGGAGATCCCGCATCCGCATCGCGCCAGATCTTCAGATCTCTACGTGCAAATTCCTTGGAAACAAGCGAGTAAAATTCCAGAGTTGGACCGAGACCCGTTCCAACTTCTTCGAAGTATTCCACCTCCAAGATCGATGAAGATGACCCGTAAAGTTCAAACACCTTCACCGCAGACTCAAGGATGTGCTTGCGTGATATGCGGACTTTCTGCCGCTGAAGCCGACCTAAGAAACCGATTCCATCGTCGCGGCGTGAAGTATCCTGTCCCCGGGTTTGTTGACTTTGCCACTTGAGGATGAGGCGTGCATAACCGAACGATGTGGATTGTAGATAGTTGTAGCGAGTGGCGAACGGGAAGAGGAATGGGAAGTTTTGGGGGAGGTCAATCGCCCAATCCGGCAAACAGGAACTAGACAGGACATCAAGTCTTTACATTCGCCGTCAAAATCGAAACCACTAACCTGGCAACGATCATTGGCTCTTCAAGTTGCCGCGTAAGCTTGGCTGTCAGCTTGTTGTTGATAAAGGCGGACTCTGCTAAAGCATGACGTTCAAGTGGCCTTGCAGGACGTTCAGCTTCCACCGCGTTGAGCTTGTGGAGGACCCGAAGGAGACGTAGTATCTTAGCATGTGGAGCGTCGTCGGGCAGGGAAGAAAGGGTAGGGCTGGGTGATCGGATCCTTGCAACTACGTCGCTTCGCGCTGAAGCACAATCTATTAGCAAGTTTTGGCTAGGGCGTCAAGGCTGCGTGGAATCTTACACTCTTGGCTAGGAGGTGGTCCATTGACTTTCTTAAATTTGACCGTGTACACCCCTTGCCACATTGCACTTGATGGCAGCGCGCCTACCTTTTTCCTCATTTCATGCTGATGGATAGCGCCGTAAATAGTCAAATCCAGTGGAAGTAAGTGATCGTCCATCCAGAATTCAAGATGCCAATCAGTGGGTTTCGCCTTGAGAGCTGCAGCGTAGGAGGATTTCTGGGCGTTGCCTTGCCGAACCGACGATACGGGTGGAGCGCCACCTTTTGAGGAATTCGGTGTTGCTATGCGGGTACCATCCGGCGTTTGTGCTTCAATTCTGCCATCATCTGTAGCACCAAATGAGTACAGTGATGGCGAGAAGCACTGTGACACACCTTCGGCCACTGACAACGTCACGGTCTTGTCTGCTGCCAGATCCACATCTTCATCTTCTTCGAAAACCTAATACCTTAGTGTTAGAACAAGCTGCGGTCGCTAGAGAAGTTGGACCTGACCTCCGCGTCGACTTCATCATCCATGATGTCCGTAGCAGGTCCACTTTCCTGAGCCAGAGGTTCTTCTCGCCTTGGGGTGCTATCTGAAGCTTGGGCTGAACCGGTCGTAGCAGAGGAAACGTTGTCAGAAACCGCCGCAAATGAACCTGACGTTCCGTTCTTGACGCTGAGGCGTTGACTACGTCTACGGCGGACTTCGTTGGGTAGTTGAGGGACCTCTGACGACAACGAGGGTGCGTGAGCCGCGGATTCTATTGTGGCATGACTTGCTTCGTGATCAGGCGGTGCCCTGGAAGCAGTTCCTGGACCGAAGCCAGATGCAGCTAATGCTGCAAGCATGTTGGTCAAGCGTCCACTGGACGCCAATCCGGCAACCCGAGGGCGGAGGTAGTCATTAAGGGCCTGGAATGTCGCAATTGCGTGAATCGACACGACCATGTTCTGCAGATTTCGTGGTATGTCTGAGTCGTCGTCCGCGACCAAACGAAGCCGTAACTGGCGAGCGAGTAAGGACGGAGAACTTCGCTTCGAGTCTGCAGAAAACTAAGTCAGTGATCAATTTCGCACACAAGAAAGAAAATTACCGTCACTGCCTTGCGCGATAGTGATCACCTCAAAGCTCTCCATCCTCGTCAGGCTTTCTTGCAACTTCTTGACCAAAACAGTAAGAGGGGATGGATTCCAACTTCCGATTTTGGATGAGCGGGTGAAGCTCTCAAACAAAATATCTTGACGGCGCTTGATCGGGACTACATATCGTCAACTGGTATGATCTGGACACTTTGAAATCCGACTAACCTGAGCCTTTCTCTGTGGAAAAGCGAAGAAGACCCTCTACGGCACCACTTCGGAGCAATTCGAAACTGGAGACTGAGCTCTCCGAGGCGAAGTGGTCCGCAAACTCTCTCAGCGTGGAAGTCATGACTTGCTCGGATACGTCAGGTGCGGAAAGCTTTTTGACCAGACGCCGAAGATCGTCGAATGAGTCGTCACTGTTGCTGCCACCGTCATCTTGACCAAGTGAGTATTTGAATCGCATAACACGAGCGCGCAATGTGATTGCATCTTCTGGTTCCAGGGAGAGTGCATGATGTTTTTTGTGCCCCGATATTGCGGTTGAAGCATAGATAGCTATATCTCCCGTAACAGAGAGGTCTGGTGCATCCTTGTCCTTCGGCTTTGCCGAGGAGAGAGCTCTGGAGGCAGCCACTTCGATTTCATGGAAAACGCCTTCCCTTCGTAACGCTGGCCGATATTCAGAAGGAAGCTTTTGCAAAAGAAGGTCTACAAGCTGTAGAGCCCCGATGATCAGGGATGGGTGATCCTTCGATGAGAGAATTGACGACGCGAAGCTAGCAACCGGGACCAACTGAGGAAGTAGTCAGTGGGTGGCCGGGGTAAATGAAAGTACTAACGTGTAAAGCGGTCTTCAGCTCGAGTCCTTCTAAAAAGCCCACAGCCTTCAGTAGACCCGTAAGCGTCTTGACACGAATCGGCGTAACCACGCTCGCGGCATACACGTCGATGAGAATAGGAACCATCAACTGCATAAAGCGTCCAACAACCTCTGGCTTGGAGCGCAACAACTCTGTTCTGTCTGAGGGAGGTTCCGCACCGGACACAGGAAGTATTGCCTCATCGGTATCCTGAGCCAGAGCGTCTGACTCCTGAGTAGAGTCGTGATGCGCGACAAGGTTCTGTGGCGCATCAGGTGTCATGAGTGAGTCGGTGAAAGGGTGAGAGGCGACTACCGCAGCCTGGCGAGCAACAGCGCGATCGGCTTTCGCCCTGGCCTTAACCATCCTCGCTAAAGCTTTGTCCGTGTAGCCCTTGTGGTCAAAAACGCCATCTGGAAGGAAGTGAGGCCGTTATTCTATAGAGATATGGAAGGCACCCACCCTTTGGAAGCGGTGGCATGAGTTCAGATATCAGACTGAGCGCTTCTTCTACCTGATCCTTGGAGCGGTGCGCCAAGTTCTCCATTACCGTCATGTGCGTCACGTCACCCCCAAGGCCCTGGCCGCCCCCGAGCATTTCAACAGATGCAGATGGTAGCACACCCGTAAGAATCTGGTAAAGCGTGTCCACGATGTCTGCTTGCAACAGAGTGATGGTAATTCGGGGGCTAGCCCGAGCTGCAGTAGCCAAGGCCTTTAGAAGCAAGGTGTATGTGTTCGCTGCAATCAAAGGCGATCCTCCCGAAGGCAAGAGGAGAAGATTTATAGCACGGATTGCTGTTTCGTCCAAAAGACTCTCCAGGTTCTCCGTGGATGCACGATGATAGGAATCGATGACTCGGATAACACAAAGACAAGTAAACTCAACCAGTCTTTGATCAGAGTACCCCAAACAGTTGCGGATTATCGGCCAGACCCCAAGAACCATGGGATAGTGGTCAGAGGAAATATTCCTGCAGCAGTTGGCAGCAGCCTGAAGTGCGGTTCTTTGAACGGCGATTGAGAAAAAGTCAAGGTAATTCAGCAGAGCTGCCAGTCCGTTTTCACGAACGATGGAACTTGGGAACTCCTCTGAGATCTTCTCCAATGTCTGCGATAACATTGTCAGGAACGACAGAACGCATAGGAAAAGTGCAACGTACGCTGAGAGTTTGTTCGGCTAGATCAATATAAGAAATCTCTATCAGCTTGCTGCAGAGGACAGGGATAGCGCCATGATAAACTACGGTATGGGCCACCCCTGGAAGAGCCTCCATGAGGTTGGCGAGGCATCTACAAGCAAGCATCTGAGCCTCGAGGTTATCATCCCCTTGATAGTTTCCCCCAGCGCTTATTGCCAAGGCTGCAGCGAGAGCAGCATCAGAGTCGTGATCTTCATCGTCACCTCCGTCTTCATCTTCGTCTTCGTTCACACCTCGTCCACCCAAAATCTTGACGAGCTCACGTACAAACTCTTCGACTTGGAATGAACCAGCCAAGGTGTCCTCGGTAGATATAGAAAGTAGCTCGCTCAGTTCTTGCAGAGTCACAAGACGAGTGGTGGGACTGGCGGTGGACTTGATATTGTTCAGCATGGTTTTGAGGCGCCCCGAAAGGGATACCATGTATGATCCAAGGTGTCGATAGTCACCAAAAATCGCCATCGCAGCATTCTCATCTAGGCCACCAAATCCTCGGGGACCTTCCGTTGGGGACCGCTCTTCATCGTCTCCACCATCGTCAACATCACCCTCGACAGGTAGAGGTTCATTATCACAATCATCTGCGTCATCATCGTCATCTGCATAGCCATCTCTCCGATCTTCCTGTGATGGTTCTTCGCACTTGAGCATCTCGGGTTCAGCCATGTCGATGTCTTCATCATGAACTCTAGAGGTACTAGCAGCGGTGGCATTCTTCACCTTGGCGGCCACTTTGCCTTTGTTCGGAGAAGGTCTAAGGGCATAATCTCAATACATGGTGGTACAAGGGACGATCACGCTTACCTAGACTTTTTTGGCATTGGTGCAGAGATTGACGTTGAGGGGCCGGCTCGGGATCTCAAGGAATAGGCAGAAGTTCTAGTGCGTTTGGAAGATGATAAAGTGGTTGAATTGTCCCCCTCTTCTTCAGAATCGGCTTCGGGGGCAGCGCGCTTCTTCCCTTTCCGGTCCTTTGTCGGTTCGTTGATAATGAGAGATGATGCGGAGGCTGATGGGAAAGTGACTCTCTTTGCCCTGGAAGCGCGGGTCATACGCAATAGTGTTGGAAGGTTCACAGGATGACACACCTTTTAGAAACTCGGGTAGAATCGTCGGAAGAGTCTTTGGCTTTGCCCTTTCCTGTGGCAACTTCACGGGATCGTTTGTTCTTTGAAGTCGTGGGCTTAGGTGCACGAGCGTTTTCCGAGGGCGCACTTGATTGCTCCACTGCGTCGCTGTCCTTGTCTCTTGTTTGTTCACGTTCTTTCTCTTTTTGCCTGGCAGCCTTGACTCTGGCACTGAAGCGTAGCGATCTTGATTCGGAGGCAGTAGTTGAGGTGGAAGTGGATGGAAATTGAACTGATTCTGATTGGGGTAGTTGGGAGGTACTGGAGCTTGTGGCCTCTTGTTGATGTATAGGTTGGAAGTCCATTTAGAGCATACCCCCAGCCATCGATTCAGAGAATTAAAGAGAAGTCTAAGTCAAGGTCGCAGTCAAGGTGAAAGAAACAAAAGAGCCGTTAGAGAGTGAGCGTGCTAATTGAAGTTGTTATTGCTTCGGCCCCAACGTAGGCGAAGGCGTGGGAAACACCGCAAAGCTAGTGGCGTAGTAGACCGCAGTGGAGGTCATTACAAACACGATCTCGAGTTCTTGTTACACCAGCGATTCCATCAAAATCTCATCCACACTCCTGACAAATATATCCACTATCTTCACAATCTCCTCCGCCGTCGCAGTGTACGCAGGACCAAACATAAAATGGTCGCCTTTGGTCCCATGAACATTGGCCCCTCCATTCATTCCCATGACAATGAGACCGTTCTTGAGGCAGCATGCTTGAACAAGCATAGCAAATGTCTGTTTCTTGAAATCAGGTTTGGTTTCGTGATCCGAGAAATCAAACTCGACGCCCCAAAATGCGCCACGACCGCGAATATCGAATGTGAATGGTTTGGCTATTGCTCCTTCAGCCAATAGTCCTTGATTAAGGAGCTTCTCCATCAAGTCGCCGTTCCGTACGACACTCGGGAGTAAATTCTCCTCTTGGATGACCCTTTGTACAGCCAAAGATGCTGCACATGCCAATGGATGCGCCTAGAAAAACGTTAAGTTATCGTGTTTGGCAAGAAAAATCGCGCTACCTGATATGTGTGTCCATGTTTAAGGAGACCCGATCCTCCTCGTATACCTCTCGCAACTTTAGGAGATAGAAGCACTGCTCCGATGGAGGCATACCTATTTGGCCCATCGTTAGATGATGCCTTGCATAGGTATGCAGCTACGTACCCTCCACCAAGACCCTTCGCAACCGCTTGTATATCAGGAACTGCACCATCACCAACGCTCTCCCATGCGTGCAGGGAGCCCATCCCTAGGGACGCAGATTTTGAATGACACCACTCAGCGAACAAGAGAGAAACTAACTGCCCATCCCAGACATGACCTCGTCCAAAATGAACAAGGCTCCGTACTTCTCACAAACAGACTTCATCGCCGCAAAGTACCCCTTCGGGGCACTCACGACACCAGTGGTGGCACCAACAACAGTCTCTGCGACGACTTGAATTAAACTTAGTGACGCCAGATATACCGAGATGGAACGAACTTACATCCAATGACGGTTTCTGGGCCAAGTTCGATGAACTTGTCTTCTAACTCTTGTCGAAGGCGCTCAACATACTGCTCTTCCGTCTCGTGAGGGTTTTGGAATCGTTTTGCATATGCTGGAGAAACATGATGAAAATGCTGGTTGTCAAGGATATCTGCGCAGGGTGCACGTCGAGCGGGGTGATGGCCGAGCGACAAGGTACTCAGAGTATTGCCATGGAATGACAGTCTACGGGCAATAAAGTTCCTTCTTCCAGGTTGTCCGGTTTCGACGAAATACTGATAACCCTACATCAGAAAGGGCGATTCAACACAGATACCACTGACCTGTCTTGCAAGCTTGATCACGGCGTCCATAGCCTCGGATCCTATTAACGAGTATCAGAAGTTACATTTGGCTCGTTTCGCAGTTTTACTTGCCACCAGATGCGAAGGCTACTAGTTCAAATGCTCCATGGCTCGAATCAACGAGGAACTTTGCAAGCTCCTCTGCAGGTCGACTGGACAGTTGCATATTGTATACATCTGTTGCGTGCCATGCGGTATCAGTCATATCGTATCGGAGATATCAATGCAAACGGACATGTAAGTGTGTCGAGCTGGTCTTTCATGGCGGCGATGACCTTTGGGTGGTTGGTACCAATGCATGAGACAGCCGCCCCTCCGATCCCATCAATCACTCGGCGACCATCTTCAAGGTCGACATAGATGCCCTCAGCGTGGATTGCAACAGGCGGTGTCCAGGGTGTCCTGTGTAGGATAGATGTGGTAACAGACATGGGGAAAGTACGGGGTCCGGGTGATGGGCGAGAATAAGATAACAATTGCATTCAAGATAGGCGAAACTCATGGGCTTTATACGGACCATCAGGGGTGACCGAGACGGAAAGAAAACTCGCACGCAACTGGTATTTACGCACTTGCCCTTAGCCCCCGGCTGATAACAGATTGGAATGACAATAAATGTGCGGGAGTTGAGGCGCAGTGCGCACGGTCCACATATTCTGATTCCGCAGTTGGTGGCTTGTCAACGAGCCTGTTGAATTCTTCAAGGGGAGTAAAGGAGAGGGACCGAATTCCTCAGATGCACAACTTTATTGGGAGTACCCCTAGTCGACGTCGTACGCTGAGCGAATGGCTAGTCAGACGAGGTTTATCAACAATCCTAATAGAGTAAAAGCGGAAGTGTTCGAATGGCTGCGTGTGAACGCCGTTTTCCGACTACATATCACCTGTGACTAGCATCATGGGACCATCCAACAGGAAACGCAAGGAACCTCCTCTTAAATCTACGCTATTGGATTTCTTTTCAAGCCCTCATGCGATAAAGCCAGCGAGAGTAAGGACGTCACCACAGCTGACCCCTGGTGTACGACCGGGCAAGGTGGCATCAAGAGAAACAATTGTCATCGATTCTGACAGTGACGAGGCCCTCCATGGGAAGGGGAATGGGATTAAACGCACTCGACTTGCTCCCTCGAGGAGAGAATCTCGCTCTCCGAACTTAGCAGACAAGGATCTCTTCGGTGTGCCATCAGCGCTGTTGCGGACCCCTAATCCGTGTGTCAAGCCATCGAGTAATGGGTTCCACACGCACCAGAAATCCCCGATCTTCCCTCCAAAAGCAGGCTATTCAGAGTCCATGTTTGCCCTTTCAGCTTGTAAGTTGTTAGAGCAGACTTCAATCAGTTCGTGACAGTTTTTATGTTGGGTTTGGGAAGGTCTCAACGTATCTCGTACAGAAAATGATTTGCCTGAGAGCAATCCAACTGATTTAGCTGCACACGAAAATATGTCCACCTCAGTAGGGGGTAGCTTGGCTAGCGACCCCCCAGTTATCGAGTTTCCCATCGGAGAATGGGCTGTCGGAGACGACGAACTCGATGCTCCAGAAGTGTCAGATGCCGACGGGATTGGTGAGCGAGAGAGTGAGCCTTCCGACGATCAACTTTTCTGTCCGGTGTGCGGCATACATCTGACAGGCATCCTCGTCCTTGTGAGTGTTAAATGGACCTCATCATTCTACTCCTCTGACATTCGCTATTCGCCGCCGGCTAGGAAGCAGAGACTCATGTCAACCAGTGTCTCGATACGAAGACCTTGCAAAATGACACCATCGTTATGGAAAAATATTCATCAACTGCAGTGCCAATCAATCCCGGATTGACAACCGAGGATGTCGACCTGAACACTTTTGTCAAGGGGAAAGGAGATCTGTACACCGTGCTAATGAATTCACACAAGGAGAATGAAATATGGGTGGAGGCAGATGCCGCCGCTGCCGACCGTGATTTCAGGCCGACCCGGGGAAACCGTAGGAAAGCACCGTTTTACAAAGTATTACAAGGGATGCCAATCGCAGTGGATGCTTTCTGCTATGGCACCATTCCCGGCATCACAGCGTACTTTCTGACGTTTGTTTAACACACCACTGTTCATTCATCCAGGCTGACATGACTGCCAACAGCCACGCGCATTCCGATCATTACACTAATCTCGGATCCAAATGGAGGAGTGGTCCCATCTATTGCTCAGGTCAAATTTCGCGCAACCAGTTGAACCTGTGCTAACGTTTCTGCAGAGGAGACTGCTAACTTAATTATACACATGCTAGACGTAGATCCTAGATGGATCCATCCCTTGCCATTGGACACACCGACAATAGTACCCAACACCGGAGGAGTGAGCGTGACTCTGATTGACGCAAATCACTGCCCGGGTTCTTGCCTATTGTTGTTCGAGGGACAGCAAACAATTGATGCTGGTGACAGCTCTTTCAAGTCCCCGTACGTTGGATCATCAAGAATCTTTCGTTACCTGCACTGTGGTGATTTTCGCGCGTCACCACGTCACGTCCTCCATCCCGCTATGAGTGGAAAACACATTGATCATATCTACTTGGACACTACATACCTCGATCCGAAGGTTTGTCGTTGTTCTTCGTCCGTCGAAAATTCAATAACGAAATTTAACAGTACACATTTTCACCCCAGCCTCTCGTTATCTCTGCTTGTGCGGAGTTAGCCCAGAGACTGGTAATGGGAGGGGTTGGAGACGGCCCCAATGTTCATACAAATAGGAATGTCACGATAGATGCTTGGATAAAGTCCTCGACCTCTGCCGTTGGGGGCGAGCAACGAGTGTTGCAGGAGCGTATCCTTGTGATAGTAGGGTACGTGGAATGCTTGCCGTTTCGACTTGCGGCTGATTTCACTTTTAGGACGTATTCAGTGGGCAAGGAGCGTATTGTCAAAGGTGGGAGCAGGTGATCCTGCCGTCCAAGTTAAGACTAACAAACACTTTGGCGCCAAAGCAATTGCCCAAGCACTTGGAACCAAAATCTATTGTGACCCGCGCAAGACTGCTCTACTACGATGTCAGGTGGACAGAGAGTTACACGCTCTCCTGACTCCTGACCCCGCTGAAGCAAACGTCCATATATGGCCGTTAGGGATGGTCACTTCAGATAACCTTAGATCGTATCTTCAAAAACTCAAGGGCACGTTTTCGAGGGTCATTGGGTTCCGGCCCACAGGATGGACGTGCGTCATCCAGGTGCAGCATTGACTTTGTTTGACTTCTTCTACAGTTACTCTCCGCCATCTGGTAGTAACCTTAACGGCTCAATTCAGTCCATCATCTCTGATGGCCAGTCACGACACTTCTCTTTCAAAGATCTCCAGCCCTCGCAAAAGTCGTCATATAACGTTCAGATCTATGGGGTGCCTTACTCAGAGCACAGTTCGTTCTTTGAGCTTACTTGCTTTGCAATGTCATGTGACTGGGACAAAATAATACCCACTGTGAACGTAGGCAACCCAACTTCAAGGGCTAAGATGACCAAGTGGTTGAAACGGTGGGAGTTGGAGAAAAGGTGTACCAAGTCTACTGTCATACAGCCCAGAACAAGCGATTACTGGTAACCCGAAATATGGATCGTTTTATCAGCGGGCAGTGATATTCATGTGATCAGCTGCATTTTTTGTCGTCGCTTGAAGCATACACATGGAGGTACATACACATGCGAGGGAGATCCGCAAGAACAGTGATAACGCATACCATATCTATTGCTCTGCGGCACGTTTCCTCCGAAGGTCTCTCTCCTCCGAGATCGTAAGTTTAGTACCCTTGCCCTTGGGCAGCGATATCCAAGGTTTGGTGCCTTGACCGATAACGAAGATGTTGGAGATGCTACCATTGCCAACAGTTGGAGCTCGGTGGTGCACGATGCAAATATCACATACCGTGTAGCGAACGTACGATCGAGAGAATCCTTGACGTGGACAATATCGAAGCCTCCAACATGCTTCTCACGGTGAACGATAACACCTGCACGACCCATGTTGCGACCACCGGTGATCATGACGATGTTGCCGGTGTCGAAGGGTGCAAATTCGGTGATTTTGCCTTGCTCGAGGTCAAACTTCACAGTGTCGTTGACTTTGATGGCTGGATCAGGATAACGGATTGTGCGTCCGTCGTGAGTGACGATGTGGGGGACACCCTTGGCGCCGAGAGCCACTTTGCGAACCTTGAGAAGTTTGTAGGTGGCCTCCTCGGGGGTGATGCGATGAATGGTGAATCGGCCTTTGACATCATACAGAAGACGAAAATGTTCGCCAGACTTTTCGATCGAGATGGTGTCTGTCGTAATATGAATACACTGATACAATGAGAAGAGCCAAAATTGCTCACCCATGAAGCCAGTTGGATACGTAGGGTCGGTACGCACTTTTCCATCGACTTTAATGAGACGTTGGTTGACAATCGTAATGACCTCGCGCCCGGTCAGAGCGTACTTGAGTCTGTTTCGGAGAAAAATCGTAAGGGGAAGGGATTCACGGAGCTTGTGAGGACCAGGGGATGGTCGGGGAGCCTGTGACCTGTATTTGAGCTTCGAAGGAGGATGAAATGACTGAAGTTCCCTACGTAAGTGCCGCTCAATTTGTCGAGCATCCATGACGATGGAGCTGCGAGGCGTTTCAAGTGCTTTTTGGGTCCACGGGCCTACGAAACAGAGGATACATCAGATACTGTGAGCGGTCGAGAGCATAGGTAGGGATTATCGAGTCCATCCCAACGAGGCGATCGGCATCCACCTCTCCAAGTGATAAGAAAGTGTCGAATGGCTCCCTGGGGGTGGAAAAGCGTAGAAGGGAACATGCGACTGACCATGACGGGTTTCTTGAGGGAACGGCAACGACAGCGACGACCTTGATTTCGATACCGAGTGGTCCACGATATTCGAGCGCCACTGAATTGAGCTACCTTAGGGTAGGCCCTACGGTAGCACGTGATCTTGCTGTCAGTTACCGTGGCTGTACATCCTATTCGAGCGTTGACCAGTTTCTCTGCGCGCACGGGAGTCGTAGTCCTCGAATTCCCGATACTTTGCGATTGCCAACGCTCTTTATTCGGATGCAGAAACATCTCATCGCCACAGATCCCGCCGTATACCCCCAGTATAATGGATACCGCAATGATGATCTCGACAACTCCGGGCATGCTTGGCTGGCCAGCAACCCCTCGGAAGAACCACCGTCTATGTCGCAGGACGTTTGGGGTACCCGATTACACTACCCTTCTTCGTTCTCTTTCCTCTCAATCTTGGAAAGTCTCAAGAAGCTCTTTTACCGCCGTCCATTCTCATCAGAAACACATCACTTTCCCCCATCTTTCGTCCGTCGCACTCGGAACCCCTTGACATCTGCGGCTGGACCTTCCACCGCTTCCACCGCCCGCTTTCTTATTCTGTGCATATTCTGGTACACAACATCCGCCCTGTCATCAAACACCGGGAAAGCCATCCTCGAACAGTTTCGTTACCCAGTCACTCTGACCATCATCCAATTTGGTTTTGTCGCTGCTTGCTGTTCCCTTATCATGACTCCTGCAATAAACCTCAGCAGGCTGCGCTCGCCAACGGTCGCTATATTGAAAGCCACCTTGCCTATGGGTGTATTCCAGGTCGGGGGACATATGTTTTCAAGTATGGCGATCTCCCGAATTCATGTTAGCACTGTACATACCATCAAGGTGCGTCGCATTCTCACTTTCTGACCTTTTCATTACTCAAGCAGTGCGAAAGGCGTTGTCACCACTCTTCACCGTCGCTGCGTACGCACTTTTCTTCGGGGTTAAATATTCCCCAGAGACTTACCTATCGCTCCTTCCGTTGATGATCGGAGTCATGCTTGCGTCCACGTTTGATGCCTCCGTGTCTAGTCCAGTTGGGGTACTTTGCGCCTTTGGCTCCGCTCTCGTCTTCGTGAGCTCGAACATCTTCTTCAAGAAGGTTGTCCCCTCTGGATCGCAAGCATCCTCACATCGGCTTGATAAAGTGAACTTGCTGCTCTATTCATCAGGCGCGGCTTTCGTTCTCATGGTACCTCTCTGGGTCTTCACGGATCTCCCTCGTCTTCTCACTGCCCTCGAAAATCCGACACATATTGTCCATCCCAATCGTGGTCACTCCTCTATACATTCCCTCACATACCACTTCACTATCAATGGTCTTGCCCATTTTGCCCAGAACATCATCGCATTCGTGATTCTGTCCTCCACCTCTCCGGTCACGTATTCCATCGCATCCTTGGTCAAACGGATATGGGTCATATGCATGGCAATTCTGTGGTTCGACCAGAGGGTCCATCCAATCCAAGGCGTTGGGATCGGGTTGACATTCATCGGCCTATATATGTACAACTCAGCAAAGAGCGACGTAGAAAAGGGAGAGACCAAGATGAGGAGGATGGAGGCCACACGGGACATGATGCTTCCTTCTAACCACGCGGAGGAAGAACTGTTGAACGGTAGTCCTCCATCGTCGCCTAATCCATGGACGAAATCAGTGACGTCATCCACGACTGGGATGAAACCGCGATCTCAGCGCCCACCCACACAACCACAACCGCTAGACATACAGAGGAGCTCGCTGGAAAGGAAACTTTCCACTCGTGTTTCTCCGTTGAATATGTCTTCGGCATTCACCAAACGTGCTGGGGTTGTCTTACCTGCAGAGCCTTACCCATCACCCCCCCCTTCACTTGATTCGCCCCCGACCGAGACGGTCTCACTCTCCCATCTGCAATCTCATCTTTCCGGGGTCGAACTAATACGTGAAACACCGGTGTCTGCTTAGACGAAGAATAACGGTATTTATGATAGTATAGAAACCACACGGATGATTTTGTTTTATATTTATCTATAGATTTACTCTCATAGCTGATAGCCAGTGTGCGAAGGAGACTTGACGATGTCGACACCGAGACAACCCCAATACTGATGTAAAAGCTATGTGTAGCATCGAGGTACCATTTACCGACTGATATCCCGAGCGAAGCATAGTGGTTATCTTCGATTGATTGTGAGGGTGACATTACATGGGATGCAGTGGGGACATAAAGCGTAGAAGAATCGACGAATAGCCATATAACAGCCTCAACCAGCCTGTGCGTCATCCACCGGATCATTTCCGAACGGCCGTCTTCTGGCTTTTGATGACCTTTTTGACGATTTTTGCCTCCTCCACGAGGAACGCACGGAGGATCCTGAATAACAGAGCATGTTGAAACGTGGAACGAACGGGGGAGGGGGGGGTGAAATGGGACGTACCGCGACTTTACACAGTCACCGCATCGTGAGCCTCCGTACGCGCGACGGACGGTCTTTATGCGTTTCGAAACAGTGGCATACTGGCGTGGCCTAAGTGCAGGAACCTACAGAGCTCAGATGAGTTTCTTGACCATGACCCAGCAAAGCTTTTCAGCATACTCCAGGTAGTCCGATCCCGCAGTCACCACATTTGGGTTGAGTTGGGGGTTTTTTGAGATGGTGATAGACAAGCTTTCCGCCTGGGGTCTTTACGATTCGGCGGCGGTTGGACGAGGTGTTGTAAGGTGTGCGTTTGCGGAGCGTGACACGTTGGGCCATTATCGACGTGTATGTAGTTGGATCGTCTGTGTACAGACAAGTTGTGGCTGAATGTACTACTGTACAGCACTTCGGCGTTTGCCGAGTCACGGCAGATTGATACTATCATCTCACCGGAGTTGCAAATTGACAGCATTGTAGTACTGTACTATTTCAATTGATTGTATAAATGCAGGGAATTTGAAACAAGATATTGGATGTCAAATTCCGAGAATTCACGAAAATCTCCTAACCAATTGCCAAAAGCAAATTGTCTGGTGTATTCATGTCAATACAATCACAATCTACCATAAAATACAATGAGAATTCACATTGCTACTCATCCATTGGATATTCCTGGACCCGTAGGGGGAAGGTTTGGGGTGACAGAAAAACAGTCTGATTGCAAGGCGGATTTTGGTACTGTATATGGTAATCTTGGTTTGATATGGCAGGAGGTGCTCAATATGGACTGATTACAATTCCGAGAAAAGCAAACTTGGTTTGATGCAGAAAATAAGGACCGATCAAAACTGATTTTTTTGGGGGGGGGACTCTTCCGATTTTGGGAGGTCTTTGTCATCCGCTATTGTGGCACGCATGAAAAGGGGATGCAGTTGTTTTGAAGAATCTGCAAACATGAGCTACGATTTAGGGGTTCCTCGAGGTATGTTTTGACGTTGTAACAGTCATTGATTTACATTACATGCTGCTTTCCAGATATACAGGTGTTCTCTCATCCACAAGGTGTTACAGTCCTCATTTGAGGGCATGACCATCGAGGCGTTTATGATGATGACTGTGCTATGGTCAACATTGCAGATCTGAACCGCAACTTTGCAGTTAAGGACATCGTTTGCAATATGGCATCTCTCAGTGAAACTATTGCTGATGGTAACCAGGGATCCAGGGTTGCCCATAGGGCCTGTTGAATACTGTATCATTTCACTCGATTTGTCTGTCACATGTCACAGGCTCAACTGACAAAATGTCTCAGTGAATGTAATAATCTGATTAATTAATTATGATAAGTCTCATGTGCCTAGTACTAGGGAATAGCATGGGTTATTGATGAAAAATGTGAAATATATGTATACATAGCTGCTTATCATGAGGGTAGGGTACTATGCTTCTCATCTCAAAATGTCTTGATATATGGTCACTAAAATCCTGTATTGCTATCCTGACATCCTGGGCCACCCCTACAGCCCCCTGAGATTAAAAGGAGGCATAAGGAAATATAGTGAGATATAGACAAGGGGCCACAACCATGCCTTGTGCTTAGGGTTGCTCATGGGTATGGGTAACCCATAGGGGTAGTGGGTATGGGTATCTTGTGGATGTAGGTGTGGGTATTTCCCTCTGGCACCCACACCCCCACTAGGGGTTTGGGTAAGAACCCCATCACTAATTGCATGTGAAACATGTATGATGATACCTGTTGATAGAACTATACAGTATCATATGTCAAATCTTAATCCAACTGGTTAAAACAGAGTGCCCATCTTTGCTACCCAGATCCACCAATCCCAAATCCTCCCCACAATATCTGAAAACCCATTTGGTTATGGCAAGTGGATCACAAAGCAAACAGATCGGGCAAGAGCAGCCCTTGAGGGTGGGCTTATTACTGCCCCCTGCAAATGTACTGCAATGCTTCCAGACAGCTCACCCCACCACCTCAAAAGGGTGAGGCAACTCTGTGATGAGACTGTATCAGACATGGCTTCTGTGCCAGCATCCATAGCCAATGCTGCTAACCGAACTACCAAACCATCTAGAAATCCAAGGCAACCTGCCGAGGAAGTCGACACCGACACCGCCAGTGACATCATGCCAGTATCTTCTCAAGCAGCAAGTCATTCAAGCCTGAATGACTTGGATGAGCCATATGTGCCAGCAAGCAGCCAACATGCGACCATGCTGAGAAAGGAGCAAGGCAGCAAACCTGCCATTGTGATCAGCAGCGATGAGGAAGAAGGTGGCAAGCCTGAGGGCCAAGAGACTGCAGAGGATGAGCTAAGTAAGTACATACTGTAAACAAAAACGAAACAGAATAACTGATCAGTATCATATATAGATCACCTATGAAAGGAATGGGTCTCACCCATTTATGCATTCTTTGATCCGACACTGAAGATTGTTGAGATTGATAGGTGTCGTGCTTATGAATTCAAGTGCACAGCACGTGGGTGCAAAGCAACAGTTCAACGGTACCTTGACAAAAAAGATGCACGGTCAACTGGCAACATGTGCAAGCACATTAAGCTGTGCTGGGGTATAGAGATATTGGAAGCCGCAGACAAGGCAAAGAATGTGGGAGAGGTGTGTATGAAGATTGTTGGGACCTATCTATGCAATGGATCAATTACTGCGGCCTTTGAACGGAAAGGGAAAGAAAAGGTGACTTACTCCCACTGCCAGCACACTTGCCAGGAAGCAAGGTACATCTTCAGGGTTCCCTGGAGTTAAATTTGATGTTTGATCATTCGAATCACACTCGCAGGGCTGAGATTGTTCGATGGGTGTACAAGAGCGCACACTCATTCAGCATTGTTGATGATTGAGGTTTCAGTCTCTCATGAAGACAGGCAGACCGGAATATCACATACCATAACATCAGACAATCACTCATGATGTTGGGATGGTATTCGGAAGGACCTGACAACGGGTAGCTAAAATGCTGAAGGTTAGCTCTCGTCGTCAACCCAGATCACATAGCTGAGATAATGTACAAGGAATACAACAGGAAACTAAACTTCACCACTGACACGTAGTCCTCTCCTAACCACTGCGCGTTTGTGGCATATTGGGTACATCTTGAACAGGATGGAAAGCCACTATCGATACTGTTAGACATCATTGAAGTCACGGAGGTGAGTGATGTACCCAATGACAATAGATGGACTTGTGAAACATGCACCTTCAGTTGCATACGGGCATTGAACTTGCGGCAGTATTCATGAACATGCTGGAGGAGTTTGGTATTATGGATAAGGTAGAACAAAGGCTGCACAACATACCATGAATGGTTGACCAATGAATGTCCAGATCTTGAGTGTTACTTGTGACAATACGTCAAACAACAATGTAATGATCGAAGAAACCTACCAGACTTTCGAGGAGCTGCCAGCCAGACAAGGTGCTTCCTGCACGTCATTAACCTCGTCGCCAAGTCCCTCCTGTATCTCTTTGATGTCAAAAAAAAGGATGTTGATGCTGCTCTTGCCACAGGACTGACAGAACTTGCTGTGATCGGCATGGATCTTGAAAGTGAAGAAGAGCAGATGGTGAGAGAACAAAACAGTGATGGTGAAGACAGGGTTGAGACGAATAACAATGATAATGTGGCTGGTTGAATAGATGAGACAGAAGGGCTGTCGAGGGAGGAACTTGAGGCACTCGAGGAGAGCATGCACCCCATCTGATTAGTGCTGGTGAAGGTAGGATCCACTTTAAAGACATACCTGCATGCTAAATGGGCCCACTAGCTGCACAAACTTGCATACAAGATTATTCATTCGACAACTGTACTCTTGCCAGCATGGAAGGAAATCTTGAGTGAGTTGCGAATGGTGGTCATGCTGCTGCCATGTGATGTCACCACTTGCTGGAACTCTACATTTGACATGCTTGAGTATGCACTTGACCATCGAAAAGCAATTGATGCACTCACACAACAGTGGGAGCTCAAGTTTGAGGAATTGTGTGACATTCTCAAGGTATGATACTCGGATCTCAAATGTGGACATGTGTAGATTATATAATCTTCCCAGGTTCTCAAAGATGCTACTCTTTGTTTCTCTTCGTCATATCCCAGCCTTCCAACTGTGATTCCTGTCATGGACAAGATTGACAAAGTCTTTGCAACACTGGCACTCGATGAGAAGTACTCCCTGGCTATCTGAGCCTGTGTCAATCTTGTCAAACATACCCTCAATCATTACTATCGGCTCACAGATAGCTCAGACATATATCAAATTGCAATGGGTGAGTCGTTGTGTTGTAGCACTGTTGCTTACACTGTCGCATGACTGATGGTGATTCACAGTATTACACCCCCATCACAAGCTTCAGTACTTCAAGAACGCACATTGGGAAGATGAATGGGTTCACAGTGCTGAACAGTTGATTTGAGACATATTTGAACGCAATTATGCCTGTGTTTCAGTCACATCGGATGTTGAGGATGTTGAGAAGGGTGATATATCCAAAAAGGTAAGTATGCTATGGTAATTCATTGATATAATGGTTCACCGTATTCCAGAGCGCAAATATGTTTGACAACCTGGATGCACTTGCACCTCCCAAGGTCACTGATCTGTGCTTGGAACTGGACTGTTATCTCAGCACCGACATTGAATATGTGGCAGACAGCCTGCAATGGTGGTACGAACATAATCAAATCTATCCATGCCTATCCCGTATGGCACTTGATTATTTAAGTATCCCTGGCAAGTATCAATGTTGTTTGATCTACATTAGTTCTATGTAAACTGACCTCCTCAACAGCAACTTCTGTGGATGTCGAGAGGCTCTTTAGTTGAGGCCTATTGCTGTTGAGCCATGTGCACAACCGCCTCTCAAGTCGTTCAACACAGGCAGTTCTTTGCCTCGGTGACTGGAGCCTTAGAGGACTTATCAAGGATTGTGATGTTGCAAAGGTTGCCACATTACCAGAAGTCAAAGGTGGTGAGAAGGTAATCCCAACGGATGGTTGGGATGCTATTGGTGACAAGGAGGCCCTCAATGTAGACTAGTTGTACATGTTCTTATTACTACAATATACTCAGTCCCATGGGTATATCCATTATGGGTGTCGATACAGGTTGGGTTTGTCAGACCCACAGGTGTACCCATACCTGTTTGGTGGGTGTGGGTGTTTTCAGAGGTACAGGTGTGGGTATTGACCATCACACCTGGGGATATATCCATGAGCAACCCTACTTGTACTTCTAGTATGTTATTCCTACATATAATAGCTACCTGGGAACATAATTGGCTAGTCTATATGTCCATAAAACAAACACATCGTACCAATTCTATATTTTTCATCATAAATTAGTTATATTTCTATAGGACCATTCAGGGACTCATTGAAATGGTCAGAAGGGTTCTATTATACATATATAACATATGAATCTATGTACAATGTGTCTACAGTCAGGAAATGGCCCCTGGCAAGCCAAGAAATACCAGGAGGAGACATAAAATCCAAAAGTGGATATGTTCTGGAAGTAGTGAGTGCTTTTGGACATGCTTAAACTGCTTACATAATCACCCTGAAATGCTAGACCCATGGGTGAAACCCACTGTGGGTACACCCATGGGTCAAGTTTTTCCGACCCACGCAAAAACCCACACCCATCATCATGGGTGTGGGTTTTTGGTGGGTGTGGGTGTGGGTATGAACTCAGACACCCATGGGTTCACCCACAACAATCCCTATGTCCCATTATTTCGGAGGAGTGGAGGTTTGAGGTATGGAGTATGCTAGATAAGGAAATGGAAGTGAGGACAGAGATAAAAACGAGGAGGAGAGCAAAGAGGACTGAGTTCAGAGTGAGGAGAATGAGGAGGAGTAATTACCAGAGACATGGGGCAATATTACATGGGAGGACATGCTAGTAAAAGCCTCTAGGGATGCCAAAATTCAGTTCAGAACCTGCAAGTTCAGTTCAGTTCAGATTCAGGTTCAGGACATGCCTATCAGGTTCTGATTCTGGTTCAAGACTTGTTCTATTTTAAGAACTGGTTCTGAACTGGTTCGAACCTCCCTGAACTGAGTACTCCTAGTGGGACTATTTTTACAACTGTACAGTCAGACTCAGCTATACAAACCTTATTTTGAATACTCATCATTTGAAAAATCCCCCCGATACTCAGATCACCACTGGCAGCATGTCAACTGGTCAGAGTGCACTAAATCCTGACAGCACACTCAAGGATGCCTCCAAAATCAAGTGGTATGATTCAGAGACTGATGATCATTCCATTCCCACAGTAAGTGTTTCACTGACCTCATCATCATTGAGAAGTCTTCTCAAGCTTTCAAACTTAGGCTTCACACACTCAAAAAAGTAAGTTTAAATTTGGCACACTTTGATTCAAGTTCCCTACACTCACGCCTGTCATAGCACCTGACACAGCCAGCACAGAAGGTTGCAGGTGTCTGTCAGCAAAAACTCGCATGGAAGCTCACCACCAATGAAAATGCTGCCACCACAAGCACTGCCACAAAGCGCAAGCATACCAGCACAGTGACCGAGCCAGCAGCATCAGTCATCAAGCACCGTAAATTGAAGATTGTCTTATCTGATGATGATGAGCAGGTGCACGAGCAACAAGGTAAGTAATCTAGAGAATGCAAAACACTGGTAGCAAACTAATTATTCTACCTCAGGACTTGCAAACCCTAACCCGCCAGTGACCACTCAACCTGAAGGTGACTTGGAGGAGTATGAACCCATCAATGGGGAAGTCCCAAAAGTGCCAACAACTGGGGATGAGACAGACATGGAGAGGCTTGAGGAAGAATACAATGAAATACAAGAGCAGCTAGAACAGGACCAAAAGGTGCATTTTTGCTTGGTTTTTGCTCACTCCCACTGTAACTGACATTTACATTGCATCTTTCATGCTCCTTTTCTTCCCTCTTTCCCCCTGGATGGATCGATTGACACGACGCACAATGACCGTGACTGTGACATCACCATGTGTTGGCGTTGACAACATTTGACGTGACAACATGCTCATCCTCGCCTTTTCCCTTGTTGTCACCCACCTTGTTATGTCGTGATGATGGTGTACGACATGACAACATATCCTTGGTCTTTCCATCATCACCCACCTCACCACAATGTGCCCTTGTTCCTTTTCCCTCCTCGTCACTGGCATCCACGATATGACATGACAACACAATACGACAATACAACATGGCATGATGTGACACAACGACATGCCCTCGTCCTCATTCTTTCCCTCATTACTCACAACATGACAACATGACAACACAACAACACAATGATGACATGCCCTCGACTTTGTCTTTTCCCTCCCTTTCCCTGTCGTCTCTTCCTTGTCACTGGCATCCACAATGTGATGCAACAACGCGATGTGACGACATGCCCTCACCCTTGATGCAACAATACCATGACGATGTGACAATACAACAACACGATAATGATTTGCCTTCGACCTCGTCTTTTCCCTCCCTTTCCCTGTCATCTCTTCCTTGTCACTGACATCCGCAACGACGCGACGATATGATGATACAATGTGCCCTCACCCTCAACATGACAATACCGTGACGACGTGACAACACGACAATACCATGACAACACGACAACATGACAATATGATGATATGATGTACCCTCATCCTTATCTTTTCCCTTCCAATGTGACACAATGACATGATGATATGACATGACGACATGCCCTCACCTCAATGTGACAATACTGTGACGATGCAACAACACGATAACACAATGATATGATGTGCCTTCGTCCTCGTCTTTTCCCTCCTTGTCACTGGCACCCATGACGTGACACGATAACGCAACAATATGACACAACAATACAACATGACCTCACCCTTGACGCAACAGTACTGCGACACAATGACATGACATGACATGATGCAACAATGTGCCCCTGTCCTCGTCCTCCTCCTTTCTGCATTGCAGGTTTGTTTTAAATGTTATTTTACTGTTCTTATGTGTACAAATGCTATACAAAACTAGTTTAAGTGCAAACATGCCCCTCGTGATTGGGATTCTCGCACCAAGGATGTTCGCACTATTTTCACCCGTGAGAAGGAGCGCAAAATTGATGATGGAACCAAACAAAGTGGTCATTAGTGTGAAGTGTGTTGGAAGTGAGTTAATCTATTGTGTTATTGTGTATATAGTGATCAGTCATTTTAGAGTTGGTAAATGCCCTGAGAATGAGTGTTGGTTTGCTGGAGGGGTATCAACTCTATGGAAACATGTTTCCAGGAGACTCTTCCTATACTTATGTATTGTCTCTTCTGGATTAGAATTTGGTTTTTATTCACAGGAAATGGAGTAGTCATGGTAAGATCTATCTTGCCAAATGCAAGGCAGCCAATATTTCTCCAAATCATTTGGCTATTCCCTCAACTATGGTGCTCACTGATAGTGGGGAAGTTGAGGAAGGGACCTCAACTGTTGGAGGGGCTCAAGCAGGCCTTCATGGGTTTGTGCAGCCTGTGGTCAAGTGGTCCAAAGAGGGACTATTGGAGCATATTATGGAGTTTGTAGTTCAAGAGGATCAAGTAAGGCTATATTCTAGTTCACCCAGCTCATATTTTATAGGCCTTTTCTGTAGTTGATAAAACTTCATTCAGAGCTCTACTCAAGTATCGGTGCCCAAAGATGAAAGACTCTGATATTCCTCACTGAACAGAGCTTAGACAGGAGATCTTAGTCAAGGCTGGTAAAGTTGAGAACAAGCTTAAAGAGCATTTCAAGGTAAATTGAGTAATTATTTTAGAACTTTGCTAATATCATTGGTAGACTATTCCAGGGCAAATCTCAATCACCTTTGATGCATGGACATCTTCTGCTTCTGATCCATATCTCACTATTACTGCACACTATATTGATTCTCCACCAGAGACATCAAATGAGTGGGAGCTCAAGGCAAGGACCCTTGCCTTCACCAAGGTTGATGGAGATTATAGTGGTGCCAACTATGCACATATCATCACTCAAGTGGTTCAGAAATATGGTTTTTCTGGCGAGGTAAGTCTATAAATTCATTGGCATTTTATTCTTAACCATTGTTTTAGATTGGATGGATGACTTCAGATAATGCTTCCACCAATGACAAGGCCATGAGGATTCTTGAGGACATGTTTAACAATCCACATGAGAGAAGGGAATGGCTTGCCAAGGAGTGTCATATCAGGTGATGGATTTTTGTTTTGATTACAATATTGGCTAATTATATCTCAAGATGTATGGAGCATGCTTTGCATTTGGCTGCAGGAGCTTTCTTGCAGGAGATATATCCTAATGCTCATTTCAGAAAATCCTCAGATAATACTGAGATAAGTGATGAGGATAGCAATGACTGGATGAATGTGATGCAAAGTAAAGGCACTGGAGTCGAGAAGGAAGACTTGAATGAAGAGGAGGATTTTGATCCTAGTGATCTCTTGAGAAAAATATTGGCTCTTATCAATCAGGTATTTATTTTCCTTCAATATAACATTCAATTGCCATGTCACTAGATCTGTCTGTCTCCTCAAGCCAAGACTTACTTTGAAACTGTTTGCAAGGAGGAAGACTTAACTCCATTGCAACTAATCAAGTGGGTTAGCACTAGATGGGGATCTATGTATGATCTTATATACTGCCTCATAACCAATAAAGCTGTAAGATCTATTATCTAATTATTTCATATACTAATTATTTCTTCAAGCTGTGAACAAGTTTTGTCTGTTGGCAGATGCTAGCTCTAAAGTTCCTAGGTTAAAGAAGAAGAAGTATTCTGATTTCAAGATATCCTCTGATGAATGGGAGATGCTGTCTCTCATTCATGAAGTGCTCAGGGTATCTTCCTATGTTTGTCTTATTAATTTTGACTTTATTATATGTTGCAGGAAACCTGTGAAGCTCAGTCTTCCTTTTCCTCTCAAAGCACTCCTACAGGTTGGAAGACAATTCCCATTCTAGAGCTTCTTCAAGATCACTGGGAAACCTTTGCTGCATTGCCAAAGTTTAGGCAGGTTAGGGATGCTATTGAGAAGGGACTAGCCAAGTTGAGAAAGTACTGTGCTTTGATTGATCAAAGCAATGTGTACTTTGTTGCTCTTGGTATGTTTGATTTTATGATTGAATATTAGACTAATTTGGGGCACAGCTTTGGATCCTAACTTCAAAGTGGAGTATGCCTTGGCACAATGGAACACAAGATACTATGAGATGGGAATGGAAGCTCTTGAGAGAACTGTAAGCTTTATTGATTAGAAAACATATAGTTTGACAGCTATGCTACTGCAATGGCTGTAGATAGACCTACTCAGCCAGAGGACATTTCTGAAGGCAAGTGTTTTGATAGACCAATATTAAATTCTTACGTTTTGTCCATTAGGCTCACCTGTAAAAGGTGGTGGATACGGAGATGCTATGATGCGTAAAATTGTTCAAGCTCATAGAGAGAAGGAAAAACATGGTCAAAACACTCATCAAGAGTTGAAGAACTATTTGGAGAACCCATTGGAGGAGGTTGTGGATAGAGTCAAGTGGTGGGGTGTAAGTATTAAGTATACATCTTATTTGATTATACTAATGTTTTCCAGTATCACTCCACTCAATATCCAGTCTTGTCAAGAATAGCTCATGATTTTTTGGCTATTCAAGGATCCTCCACTGCTTCTGAATGTGCTTTTTCTCAAGGAGGACTAACAGTGACTTTATTGTGTAATAGACTTCATTCTGATGCAGTGGAAGCACTTCAAATCTTGAAGGATAGCTATAAAAGTGGAAATTTGGGGGCTGGGAATGAGGCTTGAAAGCAGGAGGGGAAAGCTTGGACTACAAAGGCTGAATAAATATTGTGAATATGGTGGAAAAATATCATTTTTAATGATTGAAATGTGGATTTGAAGTTCAGGTTCTGAACTAGTTCATGTAGGTTCAGTTCAGGTTCAGATTTGGGCCAATGACAGCAGGTTCAGGTTTAGGTTCAGCTCGAGAGGGCCCTGAACTGGACTAAACTGAACTTTGGCAACTCTACACTCAACACTGCCCCCTCCTCTGCTGTCCTCAAGCAATGTTACCATCAGCAACCTGAGCTTTGCTGAGGCGTACAACATGCTCCGAAAGGATAACACTCAACTTCAATCATGCATAGACATGCTGGAAAGCAGCATGACAACACTTGGCGAAGAGGTCAAATGACTCCATGAAGGTGGACACCCACAACTGTGATTTCCATTCAATAATTGGGACCTCAGCCAAAGCTACTTGAATGAAGTCGAAGGGGCATTGCCCACCACACCAACTCATTCAGTCAAGGAGCCAGTGGCAGCATCCACTCAAGCTGATGCTGTGAACCACATAGGTCCAGCAACACCGGTTGGTACCCCTCCCACAACTGCAATGCAGTACACTTTCTGAAGGTTCTCGGTCCCACCTCACCAACCAGAGTCACTGACACCTGCCACTACATTGACTCACTCGGTTGAGCACAATCCAGACGTGGCATACAATCGCGATGACACCGCGGTGTCGTACTTGTAGAAATAGATCAATAGATGCTAGGGTGATCTACTACACCTATGTATCTCTCAGGATCCAATCTGATTATGAGCTGATGAC
>JBBPOE010000209.1:0-40269 GCA_038091295.1 Tylopilus felleus | reverse complement strand
GACGGCCTTGAGATCTTTCAATTCCTCGAACACAGGCTCCAAGCGCGTGTGACGCGTTAATTCAAGGTCGAGTGCCTCTTTGGCCCTGCAAACAAGGTCGTATTCTTCTTTGACGCGGTTCAATTTGCCTTCAAAGACGTTGATGGTATTCATAGCGGTATCGGCACGCATGCTCCCCTGTACGGGACGTGTCTGCTCCCATTCTGCCAGAATGTCGTTGATCTTGTTCTCGACGATCTTGTCCTCTGCGACGATCTTGAGTTGGAGACCGGCTGTAAACAAAGATCTGCGTGAGACATCACGGACGAGATGAGAGACAGCCTACCGAGTTGCTCTTGGATGGAATCATTCTTGCGTTTGAGGATCTCGTTGTATGCGCTCCATTCTCCTCTGAGTTGATCGCTGTATAGCCAGTCGTCCGGGAATTGGTATCGAAAGCGTTCGAGAGTCTTTTCGCCGTTGGCGCATAGTTCTATCATCGGGCCCCATGTCTTAGTCTTGCGCTTGAGGTCTTGGACAAAGGTAATGAAGGTGACCGCAGCTGCGGTGGAGGAGTTGGAGGGACTGAAAGCCTGAATTGACGCGGTGAGCGATGCTAAGGGAGAGGGCAAACGAGCACTTGCCTCCATGTTTCGATCGTGAAAGAGAAGGTCGAGTTGACGCGTCCACTTGACTATTAATACTCGTGTGGGAAAATGTTAGGTAAGCATAGCAATCAGTCCTCTCTGTCGTGCACATCGTCGACGCTCAATAGTATCACTTGCCAGCCATGTCGGGACGTCAACAACGCGTGATGGTTCAGCCCATCGTACGCACATCATCTCCATTTACTTGTCTTTACACTGAAAAACATCTCAGAATGTCATATTCAAAAACCTGCAGCAGGTCACGCCGCGCGGTATCTTTGCCACGCTTATCGCTGACGACAACCGATTTTACAGCGGGCAAAGGTCGTGATATGGCTGTACGATAACATCGAGATGCGAATCGAAGGGCGCATCATTGTACGTCCATTTGATTCTTCCCAAGATCACTCCCAGCATTGAATCGTCTCTTGCAAAGGCGATGGGTTCTTCCCTCTCGCACTTCCTTCCTCTTCGTTTCGGTTTTCTGCTGTAATGTGACCTCTCACGCTCACGTCTCTTTACCCAGGGTTTCGATGAATTCATGAATATTGTCATCGACGAGGCAACAGAGGTATATGTCAAGGATGCAAAACCGCGACGCGAGCTTGGTACGCTTTCGCACGTCGTTCTGTCCCCGCTCCTGCTAACTTCTCTCCAGGGCGCATTCTCCTCAAGGGCGACAACATCACACTCATCCAACAGGTGGTATGATCACCGCGTGTAAAAAAAACCTGCCCGATACTGTGCATCGCTGTATATATACTACATAGTACGATAAAATATCTGGTCACAGGTTGTAAATGGGCAGCAGCCGCGTCAGATTCAACCCCTGCCTACACAACGGGCACTCTGCCTTTTCTCTCCCCCATCCCACAATGCAACTCCAACAAAACAGGTGTCCGCATTCCGTCGCACAACTATCAGTCCTCTCTTCCAGGCAGAGCGTACACTTCCGACTGGCCCTCGCTCGAGGGGGCAAAGCACCGACGTCCAACACGGTGTTCTCGTCTTCCTCGGCAGGCTTCACGGGCACGCTCTCTGGGTCCACGTGCTCGAGCATAGAGCTTACGAGCCGGTCATCGATGAACATCTCCCGTGACTCGTCGAGGCTGCGTTTTCCACGCGACTTTTCCGTGGCACCATGAGCACGAGACCGCAAGTAGTTTATAAGCCGATAAAGGAGACGGATGAAGATGAGGATCCCCAGCAGAGAGTACGACGGCGGGCGCACGTGTGGGTTTTCCGGCCTGGACGAAATCTGCGAATACCATCATGTTGAATATCACCGCCGTTCGACAGACAATGGAATAATCACATGCTGGATACCGAGTATCCGCTTGGCCAGGTCGTAGTACATCCCTCGGAGGTAGAATATGGCAAGGTTAACCTCTGCAGCCACCTCGATACACGTGGGCAGTACCCGTAGTGTGCTCGCTATCCTGGGGGATACAGAGCTGAGGTGGGAACCCCATCTTGCAAGGATATATGACGGTAGGGTTGGGAGGAGGACGAGGGCTATTCGTGCAGCCCTGGAAGGCACTTTGCCGCTCAATGCAGACTGCTGCCAGATATCGGTGTATTCTTCTCCGAGAGTCTGTACGGCTTCAGAACAGTCTCAGCGAGCGGGAAAGGATGATGGTTTTTGTTCCGAACCTCGACCGATGGTCAAGCCATAGTAGAGCAACTTGAGAGCAAGATCGACTTCTTTGTCCCATCTCAAGAGCCATCTCGTTCCTAGCAGAAGGATGAGATACATGTAATGGAAACTTGCGAAAGACGAACACCCACCCAGCCAGGAGCGGAGCACGGTGTCGACTTGCTCCTTGAACGACAAGACATGGAACAAGTCTTTCTGGTTCGCTCTGACTGTGTTTTCAGTTAGCCAATGAAACGCGAAGAAAATGACTTTAAACACACTGATTTGGGCCTGTCCAGCACTGGGGAAAGACGGCAAGTGATGAGCCATGAAGCGAGTGTATTCTCCCCGAGCGTCGGACTTCGGCAGCACCACGAGCTCAACTCATCTCTCTCGTCGACCACTCTCTTCTCCTCATGGCAGCACGAGCTCCTCGCGCACAAGAGCCGTCCGTATGGCAAAAATGTAAGTCGTACAGTAACGAAATTACGCTGAGGACATCAATTTTCTAACCCGAGACGTTGTGAATGCACAGTAAAGTACGTCTTCCTTGCATCCTCGACGCTTCGAGGCTAAATGCGACCATGCATGCCAATCAGAATGGGCGCCCTAATGGGTGGAGGTGTCGGTCTTACCATTGGATTCATCTTCGGTTCATACAGTGTCCTCAGGTGAGACGCCTCGTCTTCGCACGACAACACCCGACTGAACTCGGACCTGGTATTCGTTCTCCATCGAAAGGAACGGCGCTGGCCCTAGAGGATTATTAGCCACGCTCTCTCAGTACATGCTCAGCAGTGCAGCGACGTTTTCGTTTTTCCTCGCTATCGGCTCCGTAAGCATACGTCCCCCTCACAAGCCGTCATGCATTCATTGGATATACTCTCTAGGTCATCCGAAACGATGCACTGCTACCACCCCATCTGCAAGCCGCACAGATGCAGCTCCTCCCACCACTCGTTCGGTCACGAGCAGAAGGTGCGATGCTCATACGCGCACGCTGGGAAGCAGAAAAGGCACGACGAACAGTCGCTACTTGAATATTCACTATATTTCCACTGCTGATCAGGTCTAGATACATGTGTTCTGACGTATGAGTGATCGATGAACAGAATGGTGATTCGCAATGCGTGTGCAATACAACTAGGATACATGTGTGGTGTGCAATGATGGTGTGCTACATCTACATAGTATGAACACGCGCGGCGTGCGATGGGCCACCGAGTCAATCGGTGCATGATTGCGGACATGAAACACATGCGTACAGAAGCAGCCCACCTCTCAATCTCCGGGATGCCATTACGGTGGGCGGGGATGTTGTGGGTGCACAAGACCGAAGCCGAGTAAGCGACGGAATAAACACTGGGTACAACGTTGATCAAGAAGGTAAGGGACGGACGACAGCAAGCACTTGCCTGCAGGTCATCCAATCATGCTGGTCAATCGATCCCAAAGTCGTTTGAGTCTGCCTGGCTTTGGCTTTGGTGCTCGAGAAGAATGGACGTCTACCAGCGACGCAGCATAGGATAGATGATATGGACCGGAGATGGAGGGTCGTGGGTGAGTGGGTGATTTCTTCAACCACTTTGTGAACCAGTGTCTTGACCTCTGCCTCTCTGAGGGAGAAGAAGGGGGAGGGGAGTTGTGATAGACGGCGTTATCGTAGTGAACTGTCGGTGCATCGACGAATTTGACGGATGGAGGAGAACGCCTCTTTTTACGACGGGTAGATGTTGCTGTCGTGGCCATGGAGATGCCAGAATCATGTCGGGTAAGGATCGATTTGATCGGTAGGGCTGAGCGAGTGTGTATGGTGGAACAAGACCCGATGGAGGATACACTTTGTCGGGCGCGGGGCACACCGGTACCCTCCGATGAAGGTGACCATCGAGGTCTCAAATAGGGAGAGGAGGGAGAGGGATCGAAGAGGATGCTCCTTGGACGACCGGAAGGGTCTCGTGTCGGGGGTGTCTGAGCAAGGGAAAAGGATGAGCGAGGAGCCATGGGAGAGGGAGAGAAAGAGACGGACGAGGACATGTCTGAGGCTGTGGGGCATGGCACAATACTCGTCTTCCTCTGGGATGACATCCTGACGGCGGTGGTCGAGATCAGCACTGGGGAGTGTCGTCATCGATCTGCTGCGCTCACAGGAAGATCGCTGAGGGTGATGACTGGGGACAGTTCGGAGACGGACTGGGTTGAGGTGTCTGGGTTTGAGGGCAGTGATGATGATGGAGAACAATACATACGTTGACGATGGTGTCTGTTTCGAGCCAGTCCTTAAACGCTTGGTCGTCGGGCGAGGAGAGCATCTGGAGGACGAAGGGAGAGGAAGAAGGGAGAGGCACATCCAGATGGAACAGACATGAGGCAAGGGCGTGTTTTTTGACATGTCACATTCTACTCAGACCATAAACGGACCGTCAACGTGCAGCCCGCTCCAGATACCACGAACCGACTCGCTCGTACTCTCCACTATCCGACCCTTCTTCAACGGCTTGATCTTGGCCCCAGACGAGTCCAGTATCAGCTGCACCTTTCTCTCTATCCCGTTCACCTCCAGTTTCTGCAGCGGTATCACCTTGTCGCGTCCGTTCACTAGGGACTGGTCAGCCGTGCGAGCGTGTAGATGGGTGGACGCGACCGACCGTAAAAACCCCGTGCGATGGGTTCGTGTCCGTTGCGCTGCTTGACGACGAATTCCACGTGTGGGTTGTCCCGTGCGACGCGCTCCATGTCTTTTGAGATGAATATGCGCGTGTTGCCGGAGGATGGGCCATGCTGGCAAAACTCGAGGACGACTTTGCGGATGGGTGGCACGAATGCGCTAAGGCCGTTGGCGGGCACGGAGCGCAGCTGGGCCCTCAACAGTGCGGACGCCATGCAGGACGGCGAAGACGACGGGGTCGGCAAGAGTGTCATCTGAGTGTCAAAAATTAAACTCCGACTGAAAAGACAAGCGCGTCCGTAGTGTACTGTTAATCACACCGAGCGCGACTCGCCTACAATTTCCGTAAAGTCATGGCCCGCGCAACGCGAAGCTCAGCAACCCAAGAAAAGGACAAGCAACAAGATCCACCCAGAACAAAAACATCGTCAAAAAAACGAAAACGCACAGACAATGACGACCATCCGACACAGAAACAACACCGCATAAAGGAGGAAAACAACAACGACAACGCCGACGAGGATCTCAACACGACAAAACTACAAAACTTGCAGCTTGCATCCGATGCACCCATCGACCTATCCGACGCACGACAGATCCTCGACATCCTCCAACTGTAAGTACACTACTACCCCCTTTCAGCGTCTACCTATTCTCCCAACAGCATCGACTCTCAAGCCTTGCTCGACCGCGTCTTTCCTCTCCCTCCTCCTGACCTCTCTGAACCTTCCACCTCAACGGCCCAGTCTAGCTCGTACTCGCTCCGCGCCCTTCTCAGAGAGCCATCTCAACATCCCCTTCGCGTCTTGCGTGTAAGTCTCTCGCGTTCTCTACCTCCCCTTGAGTCTCAACGCGCCCAGGCCGCCGTACAAAACCTCTTCCCAATATCCTACTATCCGAGATCCCGTCCTTCCTCTCCCGCAGCACAACAACTCCGTTTCTGCCACCTCGCATCTTCCCTCCTCGACCAAGCCTCTTTCCACACCGTCCCTCTTCCCCTCGACATCGACTCCCTCCTTCCCGACTCTCCGGACACACCCTCCACAACCGAATCCAAACCGGTGTCTCGTCCAGAAAAACATGCCCATTTGTATCAGACGAAAAAATATGCCCTTATGCAACGTCTACCTTTCGGGACCTGGTGGACTTCCCTCATCTCCGACTTTGTTCCTTCAGATAGTAAGACTCTCAAAGACCTATCCACCGCAAACGCGGAGTTAGTCGCCATATTGCCCTCGCCTTCCGCACCTGCACCACTGGAAGCTGACTCAGTACAGTCGTCCCCTGTTACCTTGGCATCTTATGTTCCCAAGAAGCCTCCAGGGTACAAACTAAAGCTTCCCGGTGCCCGTCGCATCAGCTGTGGCACATATCTGGATTACGGCCCATATGCCAGCTTCGCACCCGTATTCGAACAAGACGGCGTCGAGGTCGGGCGCTCGGTCATGGGCGAAATCTACTCGAGATGGGAGGATAGAAAGAAGAGGTGGTCAAACGAGCTCACACTCGCCACACAACAGCCCTCTGACCAGGCTACTGAGTCTGTTCAACCCAATGGCATTGAAAAGTCGAAAGAGAACGGCGTGCTCGATGATGAAGAGTCCTTGGAGGGGCTTTTCTCACCAGAACAGGTGTCGTTGCTCAAACAAGCCCTCGGAAGTCTCGAGCTCGAAGCAGCTGTGCACGAACTGCTCGAGCGAAATGCCACTGCACTCAAGAGACTAGAGGATCTTCAGAACCAACGACTATCTAAGCCTGGCGAGTTTACTCCCGTTGAAGAAGGGTCAGAAGAGTGGGATGCTGGTCAGTCCCACTATCCCATTGACATCCTTTTTGATACCGGTGCTCAAATTTCGCTTTAGCCCAAGGAATCCTTGACTCTCTTTGTCTTCTCGCATCTCTCCGACCGCGGTTGTCCACTTCTGACGACGCTTCTCTTATCCCTTCACCATCCGCCCTCCATAAACTCCAACGGACACTACCGATAGCTCCCACTCAAGGTTGGCACGGGACTCTGCCTGCAGAACACCCGACGGCCCTCCGGGATGATTCCACGCTCTATATCAAGTCGACCGCGACCGCAATTCCTGCAGCCCCGTCAGCACCGCCAGCTCATACGCCAACCCCCACACAACCCACCGTTGCGCAAGCCACTGCCGCTACAGCAGCAGCCCAGGCTTACGCTGGTTATTCCTACAACTACGCGACGCCCTATCGAACGGGTTACCAATACAAACTCGGTCAACCGACGCCATACTATCCCAGCGCGTACGCAACCCCGACGACCGCCCAAGCTCAAGCCACGTCACAGTATTACCAAGCCCAGCCGTACGGTGCGACCGGACAACAGCAATACACGTATTCGTCCTGGTATCAGTACAATCCCCAGACGCAAACGAGCACGTCTGCGAGTGGATCACGCAAGGGAACGCCACAGCCGACTGCTGCTGCCACGGCTGCTGCTACGACACCCACTCTACCCATGTCGTATGCGGGCTTCTTTAGTACGGCCACCCAGCCGCCAGGACAACGCGCCGTGGCAAATACGGTTACGGCAGCGACGCCCGGAAAGCCGTACCAGCCAACCGCAGGTGGGACGTGGACAGCACCTGGGACAACCGCAACGGGCTACGTCGCCCCCACCTTACCTCCACACATGCGGAACATGGTGATGGGCCAGCCGGGCGCCGCGGGTGCTTACAGTCCCGGTCTGTACCAGCCCAACTATTATGGGACATATCAGCCCGCGCCGTCTCCCGCGCAGTCATGACCCCGTCATCGGTGTCTGAACGCTTTTTTCTCGCGTCTAGAATAATATACAGCGTCATGAATAATGCGATTCATAGCATTGGAGCACTGGTTCCACAGTACATATACGAGTACTATTGGGGTGGGAATGCGATTCTGACGATATATTAGAAACAGTGTTCACTTGCATGTCTGGCACCGTTCCGAGACCCTCCGTCATACGCAAGACAGTGGTCGGTCCGCATCCGCCAAAGTTCCGTTCTTGCGCGACAAACCACCTCTTCGTTGCCTTGAGCGAACGCCGCTCTTCTGAAGAGGAAAGAGCCCGCCTCATCCTTGACCGCCATAACGAACCGAGGGAAAAACAGCAAGGATGGACAGGACAGCACGCGTCAAGAAAGAGAGAGGAGCCGCGTGATCACGTCTTTTTCATCCTACGGCTAATTATTTCGCACGGGGTATCTAGCGACGAAAAAAAGAAAGAGTAGGTTTTTTTTTTATAGAAAGAGAAACCTCGTGCGAGCCCAAGTTACGAATAATTAAATCAAGAACTGCGCCATGCTTTCGAGATGCGAGAAAGAGGGAAAAAAAGACCGATATATAGATATAATGAACGTCCGAGGTAAAAACGAGGGGAGGTGCGATTGAATGTCGGGTCACCGACCAGCCAGACTGGCATATTTTGACACGCAAATCACCTGTGGTTGTTGAGGCACTTTGGTTGTGGGGTATATCAACATGTCCTCGACTGGCGTCGGGAGCGGGTGTGGATGGCAGAACGCAGGACGTGGAGGCGAACCATGGAAAGGTGATTGACAGCTTTCAGTCGCATCCGGGGACAGCACATCCGCTTCACTGTCACTCCCCGACGTCCGCCACAGGATGTCCTCGATGGTGACCGTCTGGGATCGCGTCGCCGGTTGGTTCGCGTTTGGTATCCCGTAGGAAAAGCGCATTCGCAGGCGACGTGTGTGCGGCGACACATTATCATCCTCGTCAGAATCTATTTCATCGCCATCGGCATTGAGCCGGGCTGTGACGTGCGTCAGACGTGAAACAGGGGCGGGACCGGAACAGAACTCACTCCAACCTCGTCGACGTCTACCCTGTCCTACTGGAGGCGAGGGATCAGAGCGGACTGACGCGTCATCTCTCCGATTGGTTTCAACATTGGGTCGAATATATTCAGCCTGACGAGTAGACAGCAGCTGGTCGTCCCGATCCCGCGCGAGAAGATTGACAAGTGTCCCTCGCACCTCGGGTGTATTCGCAAGATTTCGAGGAGTGTCCTGAGACGTAGTTGCCATTTGCACGTGTTCTCGATACGTCGCGATATGCTCCCTAAAAGCTGCGGACAGGCTACGACGGGCAGGAGCCGAAAGTTCATCAATTGGAGTGCCGTCTGATGATGTCCGTGATATCTGCTGTGGGAGGATTATGCGTGCCGCATTGTCGACGAGAGTGACCTCTCGAGCAGGTCTGAGAGGACGTCCGCCCACTGGGGGGTTAGGAACCGACCTCAAGTCCCTACTAGCAGCGCTCAACCCAACCTGCGACACCCCGTTTTCTGGAACAGCAGTGGCAGCGTTATCGCCGCGCACCCTGGAGGAAGCCAGTTCGATCCTTCTTGACCTTGAGGCGGCCAACCGTTCCGTCATGTTCTCTAGCTCCCGCGCCACCTGGGCCGTCTGAGCCTGCAGCCGCTGCTCGATTTGCGACAACGTGAGTCGTGAAGAGAGGCTGCCGTGGCTCTCGGATGCGTTCACGCGTGCAGCCACGCGTCTTCCGATCATTGTACTCGCGTCATCTCGACTGGCGGCCTGGAGATCTCGCCGCTGCGCAGCACGTGGATCAACAGGGTCTCGTGCGCGACCTGGTAGGAGGAGATCCGGCATGGGCGGAGTACGGAGTCGGGGTGGAACCGGATGGACATCACTTCTGTCTAGCCTAGGCCGATCGCTCTGACTCTGAGAGAACCTATCCCATATCAACTCCCCCCTCGCATTAGTCCTGTTGTTGGATTCGAATTCCTCGAGCCTCTGTCGGGCAGAGGGCGATATCAGCGAACGCAGCCTCGTAGCCCTCAGGTTCAGCTCTTCCACTGTTTGCTCGCCTGAGAGTACGAGCGCGGAATGGGGCGGGCGAATGTTGGCATCATTATTGTGGGAGTGACGAGGTTGGGTGTCGTTGGTATCTGTGCTGCTCGTCGGAGGGGTCCCAGAGCTTGCAAATTCCGGCGGGATGCGATTCAACATGCTGTTGATGCTGTTTCTGAGAGAGTTGATCTGCTCGTACGCGGTATCGAGCGCGACAGAGGCTTGTCTGAGGCTGTCTCGACTTTGAGAGTCCAGGAGGGGGCTTGATGTCCAAGCAACCGGGTTGGAGGCGAATGCGGACTGAGGTGCTGGAACGGGGTCAACCTCGGTTGGTTCCTGGTGGTATGCCGTCAAGGTGAGGTCTGGAGACAGCTGTCTTGCTAGCCTAGCATCCGAGTCCGAAAGAGAGTCCATGCCAGTGTTGAGCTGACCGGGTAGTACTGGTGGAGGTGTATCAAGTCTTTCCGTACTTTGCCGTCAAGTGATTGATGGACACCAAATTCCAATGCAACACAAGTGATCCACATTACAACCCCCAATGTCCTGGCAATTATACATAAAATGATGGATTGGGATCTCTACGATTATATTCAGTTGAATGTTCACTAGCACTGCCCAATAGTCATGCTTGCACGAGGTCGATTATGATATGCATGGTATGTAAAAGTGATCATGAAGAGTCCGCTGTCGAATTGTCTGTAGGAGCTTGCTCCTTCTGCCGCTTGATCTCTAACGACTTTTGCGACCCGTTCTGGTACCGCAACGTCTTGGCTAGCAGAGGATCGTCACCGGTATAACCGAATGAAAGCACGATGCATATCGTAATGAGTGCAGCCGTTATGCAACATACTGCGGTCCAACCATGTCTTGCACGGCCATAAACCTGCAGAACGTGTCTCATGAGATTTTTCGCCAGTAAGGGTGTGGTGTGGACAAGGACGAACCTGACCGCCAATGACAGGGCCCACTATTGGTCGTCAATACTATATCATGGCGTATAGACACAAAAACACTCACAAGCAGTTCCGATGCCAAAAGCTAGATTGAAAGCTCCGTATACGTGGGCATCTAGTGCACGGCACAATCAGTTGATGGATATATGAAAGTAGATGAGACTTACATCCAACACCTGGCATCCTGCGAGAAACGGTTGCTAACTCGGCTGTTACTGGAGGAATTACACCTGATACAAAGAAACCTAGACGTCATGTTCATAAGGACTAGGACACGGGCCAAAACAGGATGCTCACTTTGCAAAGCGAGCGAGACAATAAATAAAGCGATAGTCTTTCTAAGGGCCAACACGATCCACCAAGGAAGAGTGAGAATTAGGCATATGCATGTGATGTATTCTGAACCGATTCGATCGGCGAAAAACCCAGCCAAAGGTGATGCTAACCTGAAGTCAGTCCTGCCGCAGTCATACGCCACAAAAAGATACTCACAAATTAAAGCGGGCACAAGACCTGCCATGTATACCAAACCAACTTTCTGGGAAGTGTAACCCCATGTCGCTTGCAAGTGGAGAGGAAGAGTTGGCTCCTGCATACTGTTGACGGTGCTAGAGAGAACATGACTGTCAACACGACCATCACCTTGCCAAAGCAACATACCCATATATCAGAGACATCGTCAGTGCAACCACGGCGCGGGGAGATTGGCCCAGTAGGCGTCCCACTGTGAGCACCGGAAGTGGTTTACGGACGGGTAAAATGTCTGACGTGGTCAGATTATTGGTAGCGGGAGTGCGCGAATCTAGTGTGCCTGGGTTTTGTTTGGGATTAAATGAATCTGACGTTTGTGCTACTGAGGGTTGTACTGGAAGGAGCTCCAATTGGGAAGATCCCGTAGGAACCGTTGTAGGATGACCCGAAGGCAAGGCTTCCAAGTCTGTGACGACATTCACCTCTTTACCAGTTGCTGGATCGTAGCCCCATTTGATTGCGACATCTCTCTCGATGATGAGGAGACGAAGGATGAGATCAACGAAAGCGCATATCTCGCCGAAGACGAACGGGGCACGAAAGCCAAATCGAGCATACAAGCTCCCTCCTGCAGGGGTGCCAACCATAAGGCTGGGGCTGTCAGGTAGAATGATGGCAATAAAGGTGGAAACTCACCCAATGGAGAGACCCGTCATTGCGAACCCAAGTTGCTCTAGGTGTGGAAGGTTTGTAAAGATGACCAAGGATAGTAAAGAGAGGGACTGACTGGCAACGTTGTGCTCTGGAGTAGTGTCACAACTGGGAGGAAGATCAGACAGGATATGGGGAGTGGGGAAAGGGAGTTACAGGAGGGCGAGGCCAACGACCCAAATCATGGAAGAACTAATACCCTGGAAGACACGTGCGATGGCCATCACGGTATAGTTTGGTGCCTCCTGGAGGAGGACTTGAGCGGCTATGAGAGATAGGAGACCGACGACGAGAGGGGTACGCCGTGAGGAACTGTTTTCTGCAAAGATTGCGATAGGAATTGTGGCTGACGTGCGATGAGGATGAGAGGGAAGAAGAGAGGATGCGAGACGTACAGATGACCAGCCCGATGGACTGATTGAAGTGAGCGAGGGAGCATGGAGGAGTGAGATGTAGAGGACGTACGTATGCAAAGAGAAGCCAGCCGGTGAGAGCGGATATGGAATGAAGGTGGTACTTGAGGCGTTCGAGTTGGAATGGCATGACGGGGATGATTATAGAGTACACGAGAAGGTCGGTTGTGATACCTATAAAGGATGAGACAGGTGAAAACGTCGAGGAGATGTGTTACAAACCAACGCCGACGACTGGATGGAAGGTGAGCAGAGGAAAGGAAAATGAAGGGAGAGACGCACCTAATGTGACGAAGGAAACGGACGAGCGCCATTTGAGGCCCCATGGTTTTCTCGGAGGGCCTTTGGTGAGGAAATGCAGTCCCATGAGGAGGAGAAAGAGGGGAAGTTTGTGGATGTGGCAAGACTGGCTGACCACATGTTCTTTATGCATCCCATCAGCATATTACGTGATCAATCAATTATTCCCGTCACCTGGTCATCCCGCCTAGGTGACCACACTGCATGTCTGATCCACTTGCAAGTAAAGCCTGCTGTGGCACCCAACATAATTGCACAGAGACGCGCCACTGGACTGGACTGCTTGTCGTCGCATACGACATCGGTTACCTGTGCGCTCTGTCAATGAGTCGCTCCCAAACCAGAATGAGCGGATCGTCTCACTGGCAGATGCGAGCGACACACGTCTAATCCGGCGTAACTACTGAATGTTCCGGCCTGGCACGCCGCATTTATCTTTCCAGACCCACAGACCAGGGAAACCGCTGATCGTACCATCACTCGAACGGTAAACCCGAAATTTGCCGGTCAGTCTGACTGCAGGTGCATCTGCACGACTTGTGGAACTTTTCGGGTACGATCCCTCGTCCTCTATTTTGGCATGACACTTGGCAGCCTTGTCACCGTCAGCCCGGTGACAATGCAGATTCAGCACCTCGGTAACTCAGCCGGCTGGCCAAGATGATTTGTAAGTATGTATCACTAGTCATACCGCATCCTACTATTCGCCGCTCATTTCAGCCCATGGGTTGAACGATTTGGTTTAGCTTCACACAGGATTCATTTGGTGTGATTCTCGGCTCGGTTGCATTCGTATCCCAGTGGAACCCACAACCTCGGATCATCGCTTCGATCTAATTTTGTCCGTGCCTCCTCCCCGAGTTTTCCCGAAGACGAGTCCCCACCAAGAAGACTATTCTTCTTGGTTTAGTCGTTCATCGCTGGCATTGCAATCTATCCTCGCAGGTCTTCACATTTCTGTTCATATCTTCCTAACTCGGCTCAACTCCGTTTGTCGTCGTCCCCTTCGACTCTCGCGGTGCATCGCAATACCCTCGGGGCCAATCAAGCTCGCTTGGCTGCACAACAACACGTTGTATGTATTGCCAAGGTGAATGCAAATAATGATGACGCCAAGTACATCAACTTTTCCACCGTCATCGATGGTATAGAGCGAGTTTTGAGTAGGTAAGCAAACAATACATACAAGCAAGCTCCCACCACGAGTGGCCTCGAGTTTCTCACAGCGCGCGGGGCGAACCTAGTACGTACACATCCCCTTCGGTGGTTCTTTCCTGCCGAAGCTCAGAAACGTTGTACCCACACGTTTTATCCCCGATCACTGTGATTGACGATAGCGACTAATTCTTCCTCAGCATAGACGTATTCGAGCAGCGCTCAGGACAATCGAGCTAGACGTTCCAAAACACGTCGTGGGACTGTAGAGATTCCTGACATGCGCGAGCGCGTCGAAAATAATACCAGGCACAAAACATTTTAAGGTGTGTCATCTCTTTCCCAGCATTCGTCAGAGGTCGTGCACACCCATGTGTAAATCCCACCCTCGCGCGTGGAGGTCCTGCATCTGTCGGTACGCCCTCTCATTGGCCGGCGGGCCTTCTAAGCGATCTGAAAAAGTGTCTTACATGCACCGTTTCCTTTATCTGATAGGGCTATTCAACACAACGCCTACACGCCCTCGCCTCACTGATGTGTGAGGCACCTCTGTAACATGTGTTTTAAAGCTGATGGCAGCATGTAGACGTCCCCCGGCTCAGCCGCTCATTTTTGGTGATGTCTACGACCGCCAGCGCAGGCAATAACATTATCATGTCCCACAATTTGGGTTCTGGAGCTCCTAAGCACAGAGCGGGTGGTTGTGATTCGGCGAACTTTGCGTAGGTGGTCGTCGAGGCTTGAGGACTGTTCTTGCAGCGTGCCCAAATTCACGTGCTTTGCAGATTGAATGTGACCTGACTCAAAACGAGAGCGATCATTGTCGAGAACACGGAAGTCTTTGGTCCGATACCAAAGCTCGCCAGTGCGAGAAGGAAGGTCCCAAACAGTACACTTGCCCACGAGCATGGAAAGGTAAGCATCAAGCCATCCACGACAATGTCATGATTTTCTAGAATGCCGACGAAGCGGAGAGATATCTCACCCAGCCAACATCCATTGTCACGCGCACCGTTATTCGGTCTTAAAGAGCCTGACTACATTCGTAGTGGGGGAAATATTGATATTTTTGTTTGGATCAATCCCTGATGTCTGCTGTATAGTTGTGCGGTGCTACCACGTGGATCCATCAGTCAATTGAAGTTGGAACATGAAACGGGGTGTCACAATCCCGACCACTCCCTGTGATATATGGGCCTGCTGCTTACCAGCGCTCTCCAGCAACCACAGATTCAGAACGCTGACGTCACCACTGGCGAGCTGTAGTCGACTCTTAATCCACCTGCTCGACTAGACGAGTCGGAAACAGGGACCACTGGGATGATTGCCGGCGTCGTCAACTAAAATCAAACCATGTCATCGTCAGCTCCGCACTGCCAAGGCATATCAATGATAATATGCAAGGCTGATCGAATCTGCGGGGGGAAATACGCTCCGTGGCCTTGCCCGTCGGAAGCTTGGCATGGGCTGTTGTTGAGCTGCGGATCTAAACCTTTTTCAGTCAACGCTTCGTGTGGAGTCTTGTGCACGATGCGGCGTTGGATCCGGCAGCGCACAAGCTCTTCTTGGATTTCACCGTCACAGGGTCTTTACATGACTCATCTGAACGGAGTTCTCTTCTCTTCGGGTACCCAAAACTCCGCAAACTGGCGCGGGCATCGTATCCCGGGTCGCCACGGGCATTACAAAGAGCAAATAAGCCGTTATTTTGGGCCCAGCACGTTTGGCGGCGTGTTGTCGTCAAGGGCAATATTTGACCTTGAGCCTGAGGCCGTTTCCAACGACAGCCTCAAGAGTCAAATTGGAGAGCAACCTCGCGAACGTGAGGGACGCAAGGATGCTCATGGTTAACGTTCATCTTGCATCGACGCCGACGTATTCGCAACCGAAGAAGATAAGATTCGCTGGCAGGTGCGTGAGTGCTACCGAAGCATCGCAATTTGCGGCTGGACCGACCAATCTTATCATCGGTTTTGACCGTTTCCCTAGTCTCGCCGCCAGACGTTATAGGATTCTCGTGGCCGACAGTTCCGAGTCGCTCAGCGGCTGCGTCCTGAAACAAGGCTCCCGAGCGTTGTCCGCCGGCGAGTGTCCCCGAACCTGGCCAGAGAGCCAGTACTAGCTAGTGCCAGCACGTTAGTATGGAAACGGGTTAGTCTCATGGCCAGACCGTCTATTTGGTCTCGCAGTCCGACCATACCTGTAGGAAGACTGATTGGACTTGGTAGTCTGAGTGCCAACGTCATAGTCCTCATTCGGACCCAGGCTCTGGCAGGCAAAAGATGATACAGTCTGATTCAAACAAAGTCACAATGCGTGATAGTGGGCAACTATTCGCGACCTACTGACCTCTACCAAGTACATCGTTAAAGTAAAAGTAGAAAACGAGTGAGCACATGGCGAAAACACAAAACCAATTACGATGTCACTGAAAACCGAAATGAGCATAATGAGTCAAACATGGAGTAAACCAACTCACTGTAGCTAGCGGGGTCAATGTGCTCTGGTAACTCTGGCACTGCAACCTCGAACCGGGATTGAATAGCAGCCATCACCTGTTGATCACTCTCGCTCGACACAAACGTGATAGCGAGACCCTTGGTACCGAATCGCCCAGCGCGACCGACACGGTGGAGGTAGCTGTCTGCGTCGGGAGGACAGTCGTAATTGACAACAATGTTGACACGCTCGACATCAATGCCACGACCAAAGATATCAGTGGCGACAAGTATCCGTTTTTCAAAAGCCTTGAAGGCGGTGTAGCGTTTAATCCTTTCATCACGTCAGTCGTGCGGTCAATACAATAGGGTCTCAAGAACCTACCGTTCTTCTTGTGCGAGGCCAGAGTGAATACTGATACTGGGGAAGTTGCAAGATACCAACAGTTTGTCCAGTTCAATCGCTCGTGCAACAGACTTGACAAAGATGACGACCTGACAAGGGATAAATAGAGAAAATGACGACGCTCAACATAAACCCTACTTGGTTGAATTCCAAAGTGTCCAGCAAATCGTTCAGCTTCCTGTTCTTCGCGTTCTCATCGAGCTTGACGTAGTGTTGTTGCAATCCATGCAACGTCAATTTCGTCTCGTCATCGACGAAGATCTCAAGGGGCTACATTCCAATGTCAACAAAGGTTCGTGGATTTGCTCCGACACTCACATTCGCCATGAATTTTTTGCAGGTGATGCGGATTTCCTTCGATAACGTGGCGCTAAACATCATGACTTGCTTGTGATGGGGAGTCGCGCGGAAGATTTCTTGAACATCCCTACGCATGTCTACGTAGCAAAGAAAGGGCGGAGGATAGCGGTTAGATCGCGATTGAATTTCAGGTCGAGCCAGAAAAGAAGAAACTCAAGAACAGAAGGGAAGAAGCGCCGAGCATTGTTTGCGAGTATGCGGCAAGAGCAGGAAATCGAAAGGGGACCCGTGATGTTCTTCATCATGCAACGCTCTCAGCAACTCACTACCCAGCGATGAACCCATGACCATGTTTCAACACCAATTCCATGTGGCGCCCAGGGCGCTTGCCCACATTGGCAGTGTGACGTTGAGTATGGCGACAAGAACCTCGTTAACCAGTGGCGGAGACCGGTATGATGGGCGCAAATTGTTTTATGGCGCAGTATTCCAAGACTGGTAGCCGAAACTGAAGGGGCGAAGACTAACCAAGCTGCTCTAGCATTTTGTCGCACTCGTCCAAAGTGAAGTGTTTGACGTTTTTGGCGTCCAGGATCTTGTCCCGCGTGAGGGCATTCAGACGACCAGGAGTCGCCACGACTATGTGTGGGCACCGGGTCTTGTCACGGAGGAGTTCCGCGTCTTTTTGTACGGGAGTACCGCCATAGAAGGTGTGGACCCGTACATCGGGCATGTATTTTGCAAACCGCGTGTACTCGTTCTTGATTTGAAACGCGAGCTCACGGGTGTGGCACAAGACAATCACAGAAACTTCACCGTTCACAGGCTCCAGTTGCTGCAATGTTGCGAGCACGAAGACTGCAGTCTTGCCGTGCCCCGACTTTGCCTGACATAGGACGTCCATTCCCAGGACGGCTTGGGGAATACATTCTTGTTGAACTAAAAATAGTGATTATAGGTCAGAAGGATTGACGCCGCTCGAACTGCGATAGAAATACCTTCTGAAGGATGTTCAAAGCCGAGATCACTGATCGCTCGCAGCAATTCAGGTTTCAACAAGAAGTCCCTAGACCAAAGGTGAGGTGGGAAGATGCCACAAGAGAGAACGCAACAAACCTGAAACCGGTCGAATGGATACCGGAGAAGTTTTTCTTGTCCTTTTCGATATCGCCATCCACTGCTGCCGGGACAGCTACACCGTTCGTGGGGGCAGCTGCGCCGTTGGGGACGACGTCGTCTTCATCCTCGTAGTTGACCAGTTCCTCGTTGTCGTGCGACATTGTGTTGAGCGGAATTATCCTGTGAGTAGGGTTGAAGGCGGAGCAAGAGATGGTCGGAGAGAGAGTTGCAGTCAAGAGGAAACAAATTTGTGGCGCAGTCAAGAAGGGAATGATTTGGTTGACTGCTGACTAATGGAGCAAACACGTCTAATCTCACGTGCGCACGGACCTCTTAGGGATGAACCGTTTACTCTTCCTAGACCACCCTCGACGCTGTGGAGACGCGTACAGGAGTCTTCGAGATGCTGTCCGTTAGCCGGGCGTCGTTGTGATCCAGTGTGTGCAATCCTCGAGTTTTTGGCTGTCCAACCGTGGCCTTCAAGTTACGTAGCCACGCTCAATTTTTCAGTACGGTTTCATCACCTCTACACTCCTTTGAATCGTTTCATCGAGTATTCTAGATCATACACCAACGTGGGGAACTATATTGCATCGTGGTGACAAGGCCGCTGCAGACATCCTGTAACAATTTTCGCTTCCAGATACCCGTGTCATATACCAGTCACGCGGAAAGCTGTAGCTTCTCGGGATCCAATCATTCACCCTGGGGCGATATAAAGGCGTGTGTACGCGTCAAAAGACAGCACACAACATGTCCAGCTATCCATTTTGGTGAGCATCTCTGAATGCCATTCCGCAACCTTTGCTGAACACCGTTTTACGCAGGCTTGGTGGTAAGCACACCGTTCATTGTTCATGACACTCAACTGACAGCTCGACCGCAGGCGTTGCTGCTTCAAGTACGTGGTCGCCTCCTGACCCTGCACCTTGGCTTACTCTCCGTGTTCCAGTGGCGGCTTGCTGCACGCATCCCTTAGACTTGACGAAAGTGTCAGTGACATTGGTTTCGCTCGAGAGAGCATGTTTAACGTCCTCCACATAGCCGTATGCAAACCCTCGGTCCATCCGTGCCGCGTCCGTCCATGCTTGCGACGATCCGAACTTCGTTGTCCGAAAATGGCTTGCGCAGTATTTACACCGGCCTCTCTGCTTCACTGCTTCGACAGATGACATACTCACTTGTCCGCATCGGAACTTACGAGGAAATAAAGCAACGTATGTCTGCAAATGGCAAACCCTCTACTGGCAAGCTCCTTCTGGCTGCTGGTGTTACTGGTGGATTGGGAGGTGTTGCAGGGAATCCTGCGGACATCGTGCTCGTGCGCATGACTAGTGACTCACTAAGACCTCCAGACAAGCAATATGGGTATCGCAACGCTCTAACTGGTCTTGTTAGCCTCGTGAAAAATGAGGGTTTCAAGGGCCTCAGTAGAGGGCTCGGAACCAATGCGGTGAGCATAGAGAATCTAGGTAAATGAAGCACCGGCTAAGTATATACGTTTGAAGACACGCGCAGTCTTAATGAATGTAAGCATCTCTTCTTTAAAATGTCGCGCATGACTTATGTCCTGCAACAGACGTCGCAGGTGGGATCGTGAGTAACCCCCATCTGAATTACTTGAACGGGCTTTTTGAGGCCGGTCACAGTTATGACTTTTTCAAGACGACTCTGCTTTGTCATCGTATACCCTTGGTGGACTATCAATTTCAAGACGGTTTCTTTTTGCACGTCGTGGCTAGCTTAGCCGCAGGAACCTGTGGCACAAGTTCGTTGTCTTCAACTCGGGTATTCTGTGCTCACTCTGCTTCGTAGCTGTTTGCTCGCCCGCCGACGTCATAAGGACGAGAATTATGGGCTCGGTGAGATGTCTCGTCTATGTCTGGTTGGCTTCTAACCAATGTAAATTCTGAAGTCGGGGAACGCTAACCCCTTGCAAGTTCTTGCAAAATCGCTCCGCGAAGAAGGTCCCATGTTCGTGTTTAAAGGATGGACACCTGCTTTTATGCGACTAGGACCGAACACCGTTCTCATGTTTGTTTTCTTTGAGGTGAGGCGATCAGAAACTCTCCGGGATAGTTAGCCTGACCGACGTACAGCAACTGAAGCGAGAATGGTCCTATTTCGTTCACTCGTGACGTGGACGCCATCCATTACCTCTCCCAAGGCCTGCCACTATCGCGGGGTTATACCCTATCTCCACCCTACCTCGTTAATATTTGTATACTTTCTCACACACTAGTTCATATAAAGACATATAGATAGATAGATACACCATGCCCCATCGCCATCGCTCATAGCATCATGATATGTTCCTAGACAAGGCAAAATTTTGTACTTAGATGTTTCTTCTATGGTTGGTAGAGCAATCGAGTAACGAATGGCAATTTGTATCGGTCAGATTTTGCGTGGTTCCTTGGACTCTTCAATGTGTCCCACCTGTGTTGTGTGTTTAAGACGGACTACTTGGTGCTCACTACTGATATCCAGTAGCCTATTCAGCAGATACCCTTCAAGGCCAACTTGGCCATTGCAGTATCCAGCGCCTAACAGATCAAACGGTCGCATAGCAAGTTGACCAACTAGTCAAAGTCGTTCCGAGTAGAAGGATTCGAAAGATATGCTCCATCATACTCATACTCGGACAAGGCAAGACAGCAAACTGTAATCATCAAGGACTCTGTCGAGTGGCTCCACTTCAACAAGTAAAATCTTTCACAGAGTCAGCTGAATTGCCCGGTTCCAGTTAAAAAATGGACTTACTTCTCGTTCAAGACCCACTCTACGTCCTCTGTCTTGCCGGTACCATACCACTTGATAGAAGGCAAGGACTTTGTTCTTTCAAAGGTTTGGTCCCCAGTTTCTGTGGCAACCTTGAGCAAATGTTCCATATTTCCATCTTGCTAATACCACTCTTCCTAGCGGCTGCTTGGATGTGGCGAAGAAGGCCTGGAAATTCTGATTCTGTCGTACTAATTCGAGTGACAGTCAAGGTTAGAGGAAGTGATTTCAGTTCGACAGACCATGTTGCGCAAGTCGGCTGGTCGACGTCATTAGTTTTCTTCTCTACGCCCCAGACGTCCATCGATACGATACTATCCGCAGCAAACATGGAGCGGAAGAGGGGGTAAGACCCGACGCCTTCAAAGGGAAGGTATGTCGCGAATGCCTTTGGTCTCTCGCAGTGATAGTCCAGGGTAGACTCGGGGAGATTTTCCATCGTGCGTCGGATCAGTTGGACGTCCCTCTCCCCAAAAGCGTCGAGGTCACCATATTTAAGCCATGTCCACTCACTCTCTGTACTGCCCTGCTGGGCCTCAGCTTCCTGAGGAATCGTCCAGACAGTCGAGAAATGTGCTCCGACGTCACTATAGAGAATGCAAAACATCCCGTTCCCAGCCTCCGCGACCTCGGGAGGTGGAGCACCCCATTCAACTGGGAACTGAGGCAAGTTGTGCTCCGATGTCCTTCCTGAGGTGACCCAGTGCAGCAGGCGCATCATATGAGAGGCGTAACCTTTCCCTCGTTTATGCGGCGGGGTGAAAACACTCGCAACTGCATAGCACGTAACCTCCTGCAACTTTGTTGAACCAGGGTATTGGATAAGCCCACGTCGTTTGTATCTGGAAATCAAGTCAGCGTATTTCGGTCAAGAAGAATGCTCTGTACTGACCACCAGCTTTCTCTGTAAAGGTTGTCCCCAACAGCGCTATACAGGATGGAAAATAATCCGCTCCCGGCCTCTTCAACCACGAGAGGCGGAGTACCCCACTCCACTGGGAATTGAACTCGGATGTTCGTCTTGAGGTGACCCAGTACAATAGGCAACATATGAGATGCGTATCCTTTGCTTCATTTGTGGGGAGGGGTGAACACACAAGCTACGGCATAGCAAGTGACTTCCCGCACTTCCCTTGACCCGCTGTATCGAACGAGTCCCTTTCGTTTGTGCATAGTTGCGTGTATAAGATCAGCCAAGGTGACCGCATTGATCAGACAGCCAGCGGTACCAACGTTTCACAAGCACTCGCGAAGTCGAGGGTACTGTAGTGGGATTTATCTCTCTTGGCGCAAGGACCCTGTATTTAATCAGCCATGATAGAACGAATCATTTTTGTTCATCAAATTAGTAGTAACTTCTTACCAGGTGATCATCTTCGATGGCGCGTTCCATAGCATCCATCCAGCTGGTTATCGCGTTCTAGATATTGCTCCTCGGTAAGCACACCTCCCCACTCGGGCCAAGTCCTCCGGCGAGACTCCAACACTTGTGCTGGAGTCGCACGGAAAAGAGTTAGTGAAGCGAGTGAGCCGCCGTGCAGCCCAGCCATTGATGATGAGGAGTGCTACTATCTGATTTGAAATGCGATGTTGGACCTTCCTACCGTTTGAACGACGAGAGTACGCACTTAGTAACCTGACTGTTCATGTACAGCCTACTAGTAGTCCACGGCTGGTTGCGCTGCCAGGCCCATTGCAGGAAACGTGACGGTATTATTGACGGGATCTAGTGAGTGCCTGTTCAAGTTACTACCTTCAGTAGTAACGTAAGTTACAGAGTACAGTAATACCTGAGTATGCCTTGTCTGTCATGCATCACGTTGCTTGGCGATAACTTTTGCCTCAGCGAGTCCACTGGCAGCCCTACTAGTAGTCAAAGCAAGTTGTTGTCTTGAATCCTTTTCAGAGTTCTTTTAAATTTGCACAGCTATTTCGGCGGGATCCCTCGTTTCTTCAACGATACTGTGCTAACCCTTTTGGTCAGGCTCGAAGTCGCTCCTGCATACATATCAGTGAACACTAGACTCTTCAAGCGATGTTCTGCTCCGCGGCGTTCGGCTGAACAGTTTGCTGGTGCGATCGTAAGTGCTGAGGTAACCTCTCAAGTCCATCATGATACAGCCCTCTGACATTAACCAAGTTGAACCGTGTCGCTACGGTCTCCAAGGGAGAGACAAGGAGTCGCAAAGGACAACAGACAGCGGCGTTCGTTTCTGTCCCTTTGCGATTACTATATGCAGATTACGAAACTAACATCGAGCACTAACATCATCTTTATTGTATTCAGGTCGCGGTGTGGGTCCCTGTGGGTCCATGGGCTCGGAGCAATCCTCACCACTCAGCACCTTGTTTTTTGTCTCTTAATATCGTGGTGACGATGTGAATTGGTTCTGAGCCTGTCAGGACAGCTAACCGAGCCTCCATCTTCAGGCGCTTCCGAGAGGGATGTTGTTCATAAAAGGGACGACTCGTTGCCATCGGAGAATCATCACCCCCCATTCCTCATCTCGCAGAATTGCTTCCAATGAACACCGACGGTCCTGTGAGTCGTTTTTGATCAATTAGTTGTTGTCCTCACGACGTTCCTCCTGTGCGCTCTTTAGAGAGAAACAGGATCCATGCCGATGGATATCGATGACGACGCAACCTCTAGTTTCCTTTCTTCCGCGGGACGGACGCCATCCCATTTTCATCCCGGTGATCATCAGCTCACCGGTTCTATCCGAACACCAAGCCAAAGTCTTGCTACCCCCGACTATGAACGTCTCCCTGACTCGGACGATTCTCCTCAGCTCATGGTGCTGGCATCCTCCTCCTCTCATCTCGAGGAGCTGGGAGGCATTCGTCGACCCGGAGATCACGGGCCCCAAAGGCAGCATAGAGATATCCTTTCCAGCTTGAATCCATTTGTACAGGGCATCACACCACGTAAACGAAAGCGCACCGATGGTATGACCGACACACACATGACGGACAATAATAACACCCCACACGACGACGCATCCATAGACGATCCAAACCCACGATTTCGTAGAAGGACACGTCCGCGCCTGCGGGTACAACAGGATGGGAAATTCTCCCCTCTCCTCATCATGTCTCCCTTCCAGGAACGAGACTCCCCTGAGGAGAGGGAGACGCTCTCGGTGTTCCATTACCCCCCACCTTCTACTGACATGTCCGACTCCATCCGACAGTACTTCCATCTCGAGAATCCCCTCGAACACGCCCCACGAATGCTGCAGAGTAACTCTTTGCCCAGGGTTGACAGCCTCGAGGAGCCCAAGGAACCCGGACGCGCCGATTCCGCCAGTTCATTCGCAGAAGTCGCCCTCGCAACCACAGCGGCCCGCCGACCCGGTCGTCTCTCCACGTTACAAGACTTTCATCTCCCCCGTCCCTTTGAGGAGACTGAACGCCCCTCCTCGAGTAGCATCAACTTGAAGGTCCACGCGCGGGGCCTCGACGCGCTCCCCGCCTTCCTCTCGACCAGCGGCGGTCGGATGGACGGTCTGGGGGCATCCCGCGCTGAGCCAGCGGGCTCGCCGACGGATCCCCTCGGGCACTCCATCCGTCTGCCCACGCGCGAGCACGACGCGCGTGGGTCCTCGACGTGGTCTGGGTCTGACGAATTGCCGAGCATGACCGTCTTCTTTGACAAGCCCATATGTGACTCGCCGGATCCGATCGACGTGGAGCAGGATCCAGCGTCGGCGATGCTTGGGGCGCGTTTCGAGGCGGCTCCCCAGGGTCAGTCTCTCTGTCGTACGACAGGTGACAGTGATGGTAGCTTGGACCATATAATCTATTCAACGAATTAGTATATAGATCATTCTTTGCAATCGGGACATTGTGCGCGATCAAGCATTGGACTAACTTACTATGGACCCATTAATTTCCTGCTTTGTATCATACTTGGACGATTATCTCCACTCTTGTTTCCTTGTACGCACGCATCTCTCCTTGTAGCTACACCACGGACTCATGTATAATAACTCCCGTATATATCACATCGAACAGTTGATAGATCAATCGATCATGCACCATGATGGACGGTTGGCTGGCCCCTTAAACCCAGCTCTTTTCCGTGATTATTGTCATGCAAGCCCCGAGATGTGGAGGTACAACACGAAAACGAAACAACACAAGAAGCACAGAACCATCGCTCTGATGCCACACCCTCATCAGAACCCCATGGCGTCCTCATCCCCGCCGTCCCCCCATCCGCTCGCAATAATCTCTTCCTCCTGGCGACGCGACAATGAAAACACGGGTCGGGTGGGTGAAGTATCTTCTGATCCGTTCTCTTTCGCATCGGGTCGAGAAGACGCAGAGGGCGTTTGTGAGGTCGGGAACGTCTGCTGAGTCGTGTGCCAAGACATGTGTACCATGCCAACGGACGGAATGTCGTTACCCTTGGCGAGTGCCTAGATACCACGTCAGTATCCAAAAAAACGGGGAAGGTTGCGGAGAGCACGAACTTGCTCGGCAGCAGCTCTTGTCCGGAAAGCGACAAGTACTTCGTCGTCTCCGATAGACTTTACTGAATCGATTGGACCCAAGGTCTAGGGTATAGAAAGCACATGAATGTGTCGTCGCCAAAGAAAGTTGAAGAACCATCGTACCTCATACCATTCTCGCAAGGTTGGAACAGATTCCTCCCGCACCCCCTTGACAAGTAATTCTTTGGGTCTGTTATCGAGCTTCATGCTACCACGGGGAGCGCCTCTCCCGGCACCGCGAAAGAATGCACCGCGCCCCCCACGGCCCCGCCCTCTGTAAGGACGATGCGAGCCACCACCACGAGTACGATCTCCACTCTCGGGAATGCCCAGACTCGCAGCCTTGTGCCAGCCACTCTTAGCACTTGTTTCAGATGGAGCGAATGCATACACGCACCTCTTCTTTGAGTTTTGTCAGCTTAGCTTGTAGGTCCGCTGTAGACTCATCACCTGTGACGGCACGAAGGTCCAGTTCCTTGTCAAGCCTTTCTCTTTCCTTGTCAAGCTGGCTGGGGTGCTCCGTAGAACTCGCAGGTCGTGTCGTAGATGTGGAAGCTTCCCCAGGTATCGAAGCTGGGGCCGAAGACAGCTTCATCTCCTCACCGAGCTTTCTTAAGCGAGCCATGATAGTTTTCTTTTCCTCCGCAGATGCCGTGCCCAAAGATGCCATGAGTGATTTCTGTTCTGCTATCTGTTCTTCCAGAAGCTTTTGCTTCGCGGCAAGTTCAGCAGCAGCATTAGAGGTCGCGACTGGTTTGCGAGCATTCGTCGTGGTCGAGGTTCCTGCTGGCGGAATAGTGGGCGCTGCACTCCGTGCAGCGATGTTTGCGATTAGTGGTGCAGACGCAGCCAACATGCGCGCACCCTTTTGGCCATGGCCCTCCATCGGCCTGTGCCAGAACACCTTGACAAATCGATTACCGAAAACAGCATCCTCTGACTTCCATGCAGCGTGCGCCTCGCTATGATCCGAGAAACTGACCAACGCTTTTGCGGTGCGTGCATCGATGGCGACATTTGTGACCGTGCCGAAGCGCTTGAACCAACTGTTCACAGTGTCGAGAGAAAGTTTGTCCTCCGGGATCTTCTCCACGACGAGTGTTTTATCGTTCCGACGCTCTGGACGGAATGATTGTGCGTCACCAGAGAATGTCCCTCTGCCTCCGCCTCTGAAACCGCCCCGAACACCTCCGGATCCGGCACGAACATTCTGTGATGGGGGAGCCACATCAACATCCATAGGTTGTACTTGTTGGGGTAGTGGTCCAGTCTGAACCCATGTCATACTATCCTGTGGCGGTTGTGAGGTGGCAGGGCCCTCGGAAGTCTGCGGCGTCAAGTCTTGAATCACCGGGAGTTCACCTGAAGGATGGGCGGTCGGTGAACTGTCATCCTGCGCACGAGGAAGTAGTGGAGGACGAGGCGGAGGAGCTCTTCCGTTGGTGCTCATCACGTTGCCACCGGGTCGCATATCCATACGTGCCTCATGCGGATCGTAAGTAGCACCTGGTGGAACCATACCAAACGGCATCGCGCCACTGGGAAACATGGGCAGAAAGGGCATTTGAGCACCTGTGGCACCCATGGTGAACAGTTGCGACGGAACGAAGGCGTCATCACCGTGACTGTATTTGCACAGTGCGCCCCGGGCGCAGTAACCATTGTCTGCATGGCAGTGCTGAGTGGAACGAGACTGGGCAACGGAAAGATACGTACTATGGTAGTCCCGACATACGCCTCTCCGCTGATCTGGTGGCTGATATGTTTGAATGCGCTGACCGTTCATGGCCGGAAGCGTTCCGTTCGCCGGACCTTGCCGCTCGGTCCTCGGTCCCCACTGACCAGTCGAACGAGTGTCGCGTCCAGTTGAATAGCGAGAAAACTGGCCGTCGACAGTTAACCGAGGGCCTTTAGCGGGGCGGAGTGCATGATGGTCGTCGTCCGCGTGAGTGCGTTTTTGGCCACGTTCGGGAGAAGAGGCGTTGTTAGATAGCATACCGTCAAGAGGTATTGGGATGCCAGCGTCAGTAAGATGTGGATTGGAGGAGGAAGGCTGTGATGGAGGCGGAGATGTGGTATAGGGAACATATGATTTTGTTCTCAGGACGGTGAATAATGTATTTATAAATGAAGGGCCCTCTGAGGCGGAATGGCGTGAGCGGTGGATGTGAAGATGTCCGGGAAAGCGACTACCTTTCTCGAGAAACTCTTCGAGCTGAGTTGTGAGTTCCTTGCGCAACTCTGGCTCTGGTAGGTTGTGCTTGAGGAGAGCGAGGACATATTCAGCGAGTGCAGCTGGTTCTGCGTCGCATCTGTGGGGTTGTCAGTGGGGAAAGAAGGACAAGGACGAGACAGACATTGGACCGAGGGTGCGGACGAGCCAAGGCTTGAGGTGTTGAGCTGTGGAGGGGTCGTAGAGCATCGCTGACATTGAGCGCGAACGTCGTCCGAAATCACTCTACCAAAAAATATGACTAAGCCACTCGAGATTGCCCAGATCATTACCTAGTAACTACTAGTGGTACTATACACATGGTCTACTTGGTCACTACAAAACTCCATTCGCTCGGAATCTCACCCGTTTGGATCCCCACGAGCTCTTTCCAAAGAGGTTTCGAGACCGGTCCCATCCCATCCTCTCCCGTAGGAATAGTGACATCACTACCCAGGTATCCAATCCTTTCCACCGGTGTCACAACAGCCGCCGTACCCGTGCCAAACAGCTCCACGAGGCGTCCAGTCTTGGACGCAGCGATGATCTCCCCCATGTTCACCGGTCGTTCAGACACTCTGAGTTGGCTGGGAAGCCCCTCGAGCTGCTTGCCCCCTGAAGCATGTCTCCGTGCCAGGGCGAGTACCGAATCTCGAGTCACTCCAGGAAGGATCATACCGTCGAGGGGAGGCGTAACGAGTTCAGTCACTGCAACGTGTAATGTTTATGCGATGCTCCTTCGAAAAAGCCGTGTTCACCTACCACCATCCTCCCCCTTGAATACGACAAACAAATTCATGGTGCCGACCTCCGTTAGCCAGTGCTCGGGCCCATGAAGCCAAAGATTCTGAACGTAACCTGCTTTTGCAGCAGCTTTCTGAGCCACGACACCAGGTGCATAGTTGGCTGCCAGCTTGAAAGCACCAGTGCCTGTTCAAATCAGCCAGGGAATTCGGTCTGGTCAAGAGCTACAGACCTCCGGGCGCAGCACGGATATATTCCTCATCTGTTGTACCATACAAGGCCACGGGTTTGAAACCTTGCGGGTAATAAGGGCCTGCGGGACTGCAGATCACGAAAAGGAGAGCTTCCGTTGGTGGTTGAACTCCGAGAGTTCCATTGGTACCAACTTTAAGCGAGTTCCGTCAATACATAGGAGCCGATGAGGAGGGCGACTGACTCATAGTAGGTCGAATGTATAGACTGTGACCTGATTCCACGGGTATCCAATCACGGTCTAATGAAACGAGTTGCCTAATACATTCTATGAGGGCATCGCCATTGAAAGTCTATATTGCATTTCATCAAACCAGGGGATCGGTGAGCGGGAATCGACTGACGGGTAGCGCCAAACGCTCTGCGCTGATGTTCATCCGTTTCATGTTCATGTCCGGTCGGAACATGGTCACGGTTCCGTTTGTGCGTCTGTAAGCCTTTAAGCCCTCGAAGAGTGCTTGAGCATAGTGGAGAACGGTTGCGGCAGGAGTGAGGCTGATAGAGGAATCTAGGACGTGTCAGAAGGCAAATAGGTGACGAAAGCTAAGATTGCTCACATGGCTCGATAGAAGGAGTGCCCCAACCGGTCTTGTCGGCCCACGGAATCCTTAACATGTGATCCGACTGCAGAAAGCTTGAATAGGCCACAAAGGGCAAGTGTAAGATGACGTACAAAGGTCCGACCGAAGAGCAGTTTCGAGGAAGGAGGCAGCTGGCGTGGGCTGGTCGTGCGCGTGACAGTGAGCTTAGAGGGCTATGGGCGGGGTGTAAGCCAACGGGCACGAGACTTGTCGGAGAGACATACATACGTCGATATCAGGGTGAGCTATAGATGCGGATGCAGAAAAGAGCCGCCATGCAGACACGTTGTATCGGGCAGGTCTTGCTGAACGTAGAGAGAGGTGGGAGAAGGACATGGGAGAGATAGAGAGATCCTAGAAAGTAGGCCGAATCGGTTTTATACGGATCTGTTGGTCACAGGTAATGTTTTCCGTAAAAAAAATTCAGCTGCCGCCGCTTCGGTTGATGTCCGGACCCCGCATTGGCCACTCAATACGCTCGACACACTCGACGCTCTCTCATGACATACCACCCACAAGCTTAGCTAGACGTCTCCTCTTCCCCCACCTTTCACCCGGGTCTGCCTTGCCAGCCCTCTTCCTCTCCCCAGCCTGTCCACACGAACTCCACGACGAAGTATACGACTTTATCGCTCTCGCCCTCCGAGCCTTTGTAAACACTTGGTGGACAAAGCTCACTCGATATGACAAGGAGTTTCTCCCTCAGATCACGACCATAGTCACGCACCTCATTCGTTCCCTCGAGCAGCGTCTTCTCGATGCTGACCTCTCGTTGCTCGTCTTGAGCGACATACCCGCCCTCGTCACCCAGCATTACAAAGACTATCGTCAAGCTGTTTCCAAGGCTTCGACCTCATACGCTACCGGAGGCGCGCTGTCCCTCCCTCAGCTCTTTCATCAGCTTCAGCCACACACGGCAATCGCCTCGGATGGCTCCTTGGACGAAGAATACTTTCGACAAGCTGTCGACCACATTTTGAGAGAATGCCTTCCTCCAGAGGATTACGCGCCAGAGGCTGAGAGGTTCATCGTCAGGGAAATCATACTCAGACTCGTTGTCAAAGACGTCATCTCTCGCATAACCCAGCCTTGGTTCCTCCAGAAGACGGTGTTGGACATACTCGGTCCTTCTCCGGGGACATCACCAGTGCAGGTGTGCCATTTTACATCTTTGCCGGCGCTGTGCCTAACCGCGGTTTAGCCGTCCGTGTCGTCAACGTCTACTCACGATCACTCTCGCCTGTCCAAGTCCACCATTATCGTGCTCTTGCTTTCGACCATTCAGAAATTATCTGGAGCGTGCATCACGCTCATCCACGCGTACAAGCAAGTCATTTATATCATACCCATCGTAAATCAAACCAGTTGTCCCCAAACTCGCGAGTCGACTCAAGTGACGAATATAGACGAATCCCTATCCTTGGCGTCATCCGCATCCTCTGCATCATCGACCGCATCGACGCACCCGAGCACTCCCACCGAGACCAAACGTATCGTCGTTCCTCCCGATCTCGCTCGTGGTCCATTGGCAATGATTTCGGAAGTACTCCGTGTCCAGGATCGACTTGCTGCTACCGCTCTGGTTCAGTTTGTTTCTTTAATCTGTTACACGTTCCAGACGTTCACGAACAAGTGCGTTTGCTCAATCTGGCCTGTTCCGTGTCTGACGTTGCGTGCATAGATTGTTGTGTTATCTGTTGTACAGTTATGTGCTGTCTGCGTCGGCCATTATTTTTGTTGTCAGAACGTCGAAGTGGACACTGTTTCCGAATGGATACCCTGGCCCCGCGCCGGTCGATCCGACGGTGGAGGAGCAGGTCGTGATCCGAGACGAGCTAGTGAAGAGGCTGACCGAGCGTGTACCTAGGCTGGTGCGATGTGTTCTGCTGGGTGATCCTGCTGTGAGCACGGTGGAGGGTGTCGTGGACGGGCTGAGCGACGAGGCGTGCAACAGACACCTCGCTGTGTTTCTGCTGGACGCGATCCTGCTGACCGTATTTCCAGATATGGGGTCATAGTTTGTGCGTGTTTGTAGAGTGACGTATAATTTAACTATTAAATTGAATTTACTCCTAATTCACGACGTTATGCATCATCTACCGAGTCCGCCAGTGTTGCTCTCCTTCCAGTCCTCGCAGGACATCCCAAAAGCACTCGCTGCCTTTGTCCTCAAGGCTCAGAAAGAGTCTGTCGAGAAAAAGGGCAGGTTCACAGTCGCCCTCTCCGGTGGCTCTCTCCCAAAACAACTCAAGGCCCTTATCGGCGACCCCGCCGCAAAGTGGGACAAATGGTACGTCCAGAAAACACCTCCATCCACCGCCCCTTCTCATCTATTCTCAGGCAAGTCTATTATGCCGACGAGCGCGTCGTGCCGCTCGACCACCCCGATTCAAACCACAATCTCTGCAAGTCCGAGCTGTATGACCACGTCCCCATTCCCCTTGGGAACATCCACCCGATCGACCCCTCCCTGTTAGACGACCTCGAAGAACTCACAGACGCCTACGAAAAAGAGCTCATCCACGAGTTCGCCCAAAAGGACTCGGCTCGCTTCCCCGTGTTTGACCTCATCCTCCTCGGCGTCGGCGAGGACGGCCACACCTGCTCGCTTTTCCCAGGCCACGAACTTCTGTCTGAAAGCGACAGATGGGTTGCCTATCTCGAGGACTCTCCCAAGCCACCCCCAAAGCGTATCACCCTTACCTTCCCCGTCCTTAATCACGCTTCTCGCGTCGCGTTTGTCGCTGCCGGCGCGGGCAAGGTGGACGTACTGCCCCTCGTACTCGACAAACCAGAATCCGGGATTCCCGCGTCCCGCGTTAAACTCACCCAACCCGGTCAGGTGTATTGGTTCGTCGACGACGCTGCATCAGCCAAGGTGGAGTACCCAAAGACGGCGTTCAGGTTATGAGAGGTCCCTTGAGAAGTAAAGCCCAGATACTCTTGTATTCGTACCATTGTCACCCATTATGTATCTGCTTATTATGTCATATCGTCGCTGTATCTCGAGTCCAAAGTCCTCGTCTTCAGCGTGACTAGCAACATAAGATACCCCGCTGACGATACAGTAAATTAAACACTCAACAGGATCACAAATGGGTAACAGGCGGCGGCACTCGTCGCTAACATGACACAGAAATAACAAAAATCCATTCATGAGCAAATTGTGCAGATTAACAGTTGCACCCGTTCTGTGTGCTCTCCCGATCGATTTGAATTGGATCCGGGTAATCCGCATACCTGATGAACGCTCAGTCGATCCCTCAATACAACAGACAATACGCACATTTGTTCCTCTGTTTCTTGTTGCAACGCATTCTTCGATACCGTTTGGAAAGCCTGCTCAACGTTGATGGCCTCCTTGGCAGAGGTCTCAAAGTACGGGATGTTCCCCTTGGATTGACACCACGTCATTGCCCGCTTCTGCGTCACCTATGACATCGTGTAGATACACTCATACTCGAGTAAAGACTGTCATACCTGTCGTTTGCTTTCCTCCACATCAATCTTGTTACCGAGGACGACAAAAGGAAAGTTCTCGGGATCATGTGGACTAGCTTGGATAAGAAACTCGTCGCGCCAGCTATCCAGGGTTTCAAACGACTTTGCGCTGTTGACGTCATATACGAGCACGCAGCAATCTGCACCCCTGTAGTAGGCCACGCCGAGAGACTGGAAGCGCTCTTGTCCAGCCGTATCCCAGAGCTGTTGGCGCGTGTCAGAGTGAAACCAAGACGGCTTGAACTATGAAAACATGCCTGCATCGTCACCAGGCGGTCGTCGACCATGACTTCCTTGGTAAGGCTAGACGGTATTGGGTCAGCTAGATTTTGCCACCACCATGAGCGCAACCCACAAGTCGGCTCCGATGGTCGCCTTGTACTGGTTGCTGAACCGCTTGTTCACATATTGGTTCATGAGAGAGGTCTTGCCGACACTGCGTATACCCCGTTGAGTGCGCCCACAGAAACGTGCGCTACGCCACTTACCCGCTGTCCCCAAGAATGATAACCTGCAGCACGTGTTAGTTGCTGTTCGGCAGGCACAGGAGGGAGATAACACATCTTACCTTTAGCAATACGCGGCCCATGATGAGATATCAGCGAGCGCAAGTCGGGGTGGGAGCGATGAATCGAGAGAACGGGGTCGTCGTCAGTGTGGTGGTTGGACTCGGGCTCTCCACGGAACTAGACGTCGGTGGAGCCGGCAAGGAGCAGCGCAGCCACTTTTGGAATTGAAGCGCCGCTCGAATGGTCTGACTCCTCCCTTAGCGATATTGGAGAAGGGGCATGCTTCGGTCTGGTTGGCGACTAGGTCATCGATCCAGCGTTCTAAGAGGCATGGCGACGCGCATCGCACCCCAGGTCAAGGACAGAATAGAGCTCTCTGATGCCGAGGACAAACTCTGCAACTTGCTCGACGAGTTCACGCGACATCTCAAGCACCAAGACGGCATCGTCACCGCATGCAGAATCAACGGTGGTTGGGTCCGCGACAAGGTCAATCCATGGCCCCTCTCTCCAACCCTGGGCGTGTTTCTCATGTTGGATTGTCGTGCACAGTTGCTCGATCATGAATGCAACGATGTCGACATTTGTCTCGAAGACATGATGGGTGTGCCCTTTGCTGAGCGTTTCGTCGCGTTCTTGTCAGAGAAGAAGCATGTGCCCGTGCACAAGGTCACCAAGATCGAGAGCAACCCAGATCAGTCCAAACATTTGGAGACAGCGAGAACAACGCTGTTCGACATCGATTTGGACTTTGTGAACTTGAGGAGTGAAGAGTACTCTGAGAATAGTCGGATTCCGACTGAAGTCGTACGTCGTTACTTCGTCGGCATGCTTATTTCCCCGTTTGATCACTATTGCAGAAATTTGGGACTCCATTGCAAGATGCCCTGCGGCGGGACATCACGATCAACACTCTTTTCTACAATGTCCATACACGAACGGTCGAGGACCTCACTGAAAAGGTAAGAGTTCATTGGTAGGCTTCTAGTCGTGTGATGGGCTGAGAGTTTCTGGGCATTTGCAGGGATTAGATGATCTGCGTAACGGTATCATCAGGACACCCATAGCTCCGTTGCAGACTTTCCGCGACGACCCTCTGCGAGTAATTCGATGCATCAGGTTTGCGAGTCGCTTCGGGTTTACTATGACACCTGAACTTCAGGATGCCGCTCGCGATCAGAGCATCCAGGTGATAAGCAACACTTTCTTTGCCTTGTAGACCCTATTGAAACACGTCCTTGAAGGAAACACTCTCTTCAAAGATTAGCCGCGAGCGTATTGGCGAGGAGCTCGACAAGATGATGAAAGGTTTGTGTGCTCCACGTCTCACTCGCGCATCCATGCTCATGACTACAAGCTGTCGAACCACTACACGCCATACAGATCATCCACGACCTGTCGTTGTATCACACCGTCTTTCATGTACCCATCGCAATCATGGACACTGCTTCTGCGCCTGTTGCTGCGCCAGAGCATTCTCTCACTGCATGCACCCTCCTCTACGACCTCCTTTTCCCTGCATCGTCCTCGGGTTCACGCAGATTTACGACGCGCCCCCACCCGACACTGGTTGCTCACGCATTGAACGATCGAGGAACGCGGGCGCGGTTGTTTCTCAGCGCCAGTCTTTATTCCTTTGCTGGTATTATGTACAAGGATCACAAGCAAAAGGTACACCCTCTCGTCGAGGCCGTCATCCGAGAAGGATTGAAACTCGGGAACAAAAACTATTACCTCGATGGGATACCGGCACTGTTCGACGCTGCGGCATTGTTCAAGGGGTTGTCGCTCGAGGACGACCGGTTCACGACGCCCTCGGAGCGCGTCGCCATTGGTACGTGGGGAACGTCGTCATCGTGACCCATGGAGATGACCGTTGACCGACGTGTATAGGTCTGCCGCTCCGACACGGTAAGGTGCATAAACCGGCCTCCGGCTCACACTGGTCTTCGTCTCTCTTTTTCTCCTTGGTGTGCGAGCTCGTTCCGCTCGGGTACGGTACGCCTAGAGACCTTGTGTGTGCCGCGTGTCTGAGAAACTGACCTGGCATGCCGTAGGTGACGAAGCGGAGGAATGCATACGACGTTACAACGCTTTCACCAGTCGCATCGAAGAACTCGGTCTGGACAACTCGGTGGACGCCAAGCCTCTGCTTAACGTAGGACACTACGTCGTCCCTTTTCTCCGCCTACTCACGTATGTCGACAGGGGAACGAGGTCATCTCCGTGCTTGGCGGTAAACCTGGGCCCTGGACGGCAGTCATGCTCGCCAAAGTCGTCGAATGGCAGCTAGAAAACCCACAGGGTGACAAGGACGCCTGTGTAGCTTGGCTGCAGGAAGAACAGAGATCGGGCCGATTGAACGTCGAAGTGCTGGTCAAATCCACCTCTGGCGCAAAGCGCATTCACGCAGACGGTAAAGAAGGTTCCAAGAAGGCAAAACGGACTTGATAGTAGTTGCTTAGCATTGCAGTTCGTATCACGAATGTGCATTTGTTTCGGTGACATGGGTATTAGGTACACTAGGTACTTGGATGGATTCGTCCGAGATAATCAGGTATGTGGAATTAAGGTATGTGATGGACATTGTGAAATTGAACATGATGTTCGTAAAGAGCATAGATCGCGAGTTAGTAGTGTCAGTGTCTTTTGAAGGGAAGAGTCCATGGCACAAGCATTATTGAATGTCTACCAGTTCTCCGTGGGGAACCATTGAGTAAGAGGTGATATGGGTTGGCCGAACAATTGGTCCAAGGTGCCAAGCATCGCTGCATGTTCTGCAGATGGAGCTGCGGGGTCGAATGGGTTGGAGAACACAGGAGAACCCAAAGGCACTAGTTCAGAGTCGAACGACGCGTAAGAATCGAAGACAAAGTCGGTGAACGGAGCAGCGGTGGGCAGGATCGGCGCGTCAACAGTGTATGCCCCAAGCACGCAAGAATCGACGAATGAAGTAGCCTCAGGCTTGACACCAGAGAAGATGCTTTGTGCGCCTGGGTTCATATGAGAAGGAAAGAGAGTGGAGAAGTCGTCTTCGCTCTTCTGGGCCATCTGTGGAATGGTGTAAACACAAGAAACGCTTCAGCTATGCATTACTCACCGAATCGCTGCAACCACCGAGAGTAAGATAGGGAATGTCCTCTGTAGCGACAAACTCTTCCGCGCAGGCTGGTGGGTAAAACAGCTCTGGGGTACGCGCCAACGGTCTCGGAGTTTGTGCAGGCTCGGAAATTTCTTCGGTGGTCCGAAGGACGGGAAGGGAAAGGGGGTAGTGGGAGGGAGGAGGGAAGATCGAAGGCGAGGGATGGATCACCTTCTGCTTCTTAGATCTCGGTTGTGGGGGCGGGGATTCCCCGCGTGGCGCTGCGGGTCTCTTGAGTTTATTCCGCGGGACCGCGTTCGCCGACTCGGAAGACGATCCCTCGACGGTGAGTGCAAAATCACCCTGATCGAGTTGAACCTTTCTGTGCACCTCACCGAGATGCTTGGCCAAGTCGCAGCTAGCGACACCGCCCATCAATAGATTGACGACCTTGTTGCATTTCTCGTTCTCTATCTCGGCGCTGCGATGGGAACGACGCTGGGGGGCCTTGGGCTTTTTCTGCGATCCGGGAGAGTATCTGTATTCGGGATAAAGCTGAGCATGGCGCGCTTTCGCTTCTTCAGCCATGAATCGAAAGGGAGCTCGCTCGGCTTCGGATAGCTCGTTCCAGTATCGGCCGGCGATGCGGGAGACATTGCGGTTGTCTCTCTCTATGCTCTTGAGATTGTCCTTGTTCCAGAGCCAAGAACGGAAGACCATGAAGGCGTTGGGAGGGCGGGGTATGTGGCCCTCCTTGCGATTGCGGGTATGGGATGAACCAGGAGTGAAGGGAAGATGAGTGACGACGATGGGAGGAGAGTCGGTCGAAGTGGCAGTGCATGTGGATGGTGAAGGCGGGGTCGGAAGGATAGGAGGGAGATGAGAGCCAGTGAGCGAGGCGGCGCCTTGCCAGTCGTAATCTGCGGCTGTGTCCAAAAGAGGAAGGTGTTCAAGATAGGCGCTCCGAGAATGAAGTACAAGACACGACCTACCCTCCATGGGGGACTTGCGGGACAGTCTGCGAGACCTGCGGGTGTGATGGAGAGGTGGCATTGTGGATGGAGAGTACTGCGAGGATGATGATGAGAAGTGATGTATATCTGGACACGTACGAGTTGCTGTATGTCTACACCGCTGGGAAGCGAACCCCTTTTTGAACAGAAGCCCTAGAGATGGGCTGCTCTGCGAGAGGACCTCCAGCTCTTCACATCGTCACCTCGAGGCAGCCTCGAGGATTCAACGAGGCAAATCGGTAACTTGGATCTGCATCGAGGCATGCCAAAAAAGGAAGGTTTTCACCTCACCCTTGATATCGTCACACACGACCCCATCCGCTCGTCAATCCCGCCGTCAGTGACGCACCTCTGAGGTAATCTCCTTGATATCCAGCAACCAGAAAGAAAAAAAAAAAGAATAACATTCCTTTGCCGACGACATCAACTCTACCGAGTCACTCTCCACCTTGTTCCTTCACCTTCCGTCTCTTGGAGCCAGCAATCATATCTCTGCATACACCACATCACTCGCAGTCTATCCCCAATCACATTCGCACTCACCTTTTCTTGATCGCATCGTCCCGCCCAATCTTGCGTGCGGCGTTGACACTCTCCGCACGCTTAACCTTCCCCATCTGTTTTTTCTTCAATTTGGATGGCTTTGGAAGTTTCAGTATCCAATCAGGCACAGTGGAGCCCGACTGAAGCAGAACGTTGGCAATCCTCGGAATCATATCTCTTAGGTTATATCCTGCACCATGGCACCGAGGTGACGTACGACTTTAAATATGGCGCGTCTTGATCCGTAAAATATGTTACGGCCTTGCCCTCTCGACCAGCCCGTCCAGTACGACCTAGGTAATATCAGCCGGTTCTCAACCAAGATCAAAAGCTGGCCACGCACCGATCCGATGTATATAACTTTGAACACTCGTCGGAAAATCGTAGTTGATTACCTCTCGCACTCCTTTAAAGTCCATGCCTCGCGCCATTACCTCCGTGCTCACCATCACCCAGCTTTCTCCGCGGCGCATACGACTTACAGCATCCTCTCGCTCCTTCTTAGTCATACCAGCATGTAAACAACCAACGTTTGGTATCCCATTGAGTGTCAGCTCTTCTGCTAATGAGGTAGCCCGAGGTTGAGTGGACGTAAAAATTAGTAGTGGCGGATTGTACGGCTGCGCAAAATACGTCAAGAGACTTGGCAGCTTCGAGGCATCGTCAGCGACATAAGTAAGAGACTGGTTGATAAGTGGAAGGGGCGTATCCCTAGCAGGATATCAGACCCACGATATCTAATCGCATATTTTCACTCACTTGAGACCAACGACAATGCGGATTGGATTGCGTAGAATTCCCATGGCTAGTTGTTCGACCCCGGCAGGAAGTGTCGCAGAGAACACTGCTTTCTGAATTTCCGGATGGGTACAAGCACCGATTATTTCTTGAACTTGTGACAGGAATTCGTGGTCCAGGAGTCGGTCTGCCTCGTCTAGTACGAGATGACGGACACTAACACCGCGATGAAACACGATTCTGCAATAAAATCAAATGTCACGAACTTGTTCAAATCAATGTTCCCCTCTTGGATCGATGCAACTAGACGCAACGGCGTGCTAACGACGATATCTCGAAATTTCTCAGCATGTCATGGCACAACGTCTCGTTGGCATAACTCACCGACTTTATCCCTGACGTTCCTGTCGCGAAGGGTACTCGCCGTAGCTTTACTGTACAACACCACTCGCCATTTGCGGTCCACTGCCAGTTTTAAGCATTCGTTATTGATCTGATGTGCCAGTTCCCGGGTCGGGGCAAGGACGATGGCACGAACGCCGCTTCCTTGTGTGCCCTTTAGACTTGAGATGGGGGCCCCTAGTAATGACATGATTGGAAGTAGATAGGAAAGCGTCTTTCCAGTCCCAGTAGGAGAGATGGCAGCGAGATCACGACGCTGTTGAGGTTGTGAGGAAGGCGGAGGGGTGGTCGCATGGCGATCGCGAGCTCACCTCCAGTAAAATGGGTATCCCATGAGCTTGTACCCCAGTAGGGTACTTGTAGTGGTTATCCCGAAGGTTCGACAGGAGGCGAGAAGGAATTTTGTGCCGGTCTACCAACTCGTCGAAGGCTTCGATTGGGGATGGAACGTTGGAGCCTTTGGCCGTCACGCGAACCTTTGCTCGTGGAGCGTCATCCTCGAGTCCGTCATCCTCATCGTCCTCATCACCATCTATGCTCTCCGTTTCATGATCCACTTTCCGTCTCTTGTGCTGCACGTCGGGTCGAAGAGGTGCACTCGAACTGCTGGGGTCTGTGGTACCCGCTTTCCGTTTTCCCGTCCCGCCTTGAGCATATTTGAAAAAATCGAGTTCAGGTGGGAGCTGTGAGTCCTGGGTTATCGGTGCATTCGCCGATTTTTCGGGTTTCGCGACGGCGTTCTGGTCATAGCCAAAGGCCTGTGTAAGAAAACGACCGCGGTCCAGGATAGCCATCTCGACCACCTACCGTGAACAGCTGTACGTCAGATTTGAAACGCTGCTTGTTAAAACGCGCTCCGCCACGAGATAGCAGTTGAAATGCTTCCATGGGCGTTAGTGCCAGCAGTAAGTCGCAAAATCTTGATTCAAGTCTGACGGCCTCTGTCAGTCTTTAACTCGGTAACTTCCGGCCCGTACACCTCTGCAGTAAGTCCTTAGTCCCCATTTCAATCCGAGCGTATTGTGGTATTTCAGTAACCTCTCACTGGTGGATCGAGCAATCCGGTGGGAGGACCGCGATTCGTAATCTACTTCGACAACGCTCGCGATCCTTTTCCATATGTACAGCATAGCCTGAAATGCCCTTCAAGTCGGCTAGGTGTGATGCCTTGCTTCCGATGCATCAAAATCAGCCGATTTCGACTTGGAGCAGAAACATGTACACTGTGGGTCACTCAATGAATCACTAGATTCAGTGACTTTTTCCGCTGAAAATGCACCCCGTTGTTTTCAGCGATCCGCTGAATGCATAATTTGCACGGATTCAGTGGAAAAAGTAACTGAAAATTTTAATGTCCTGTCCGCTATCCGCG
>JBBPOE010000208.1:0-41058 GCA_038091295.1 Tylopilus felleus | reverse complement strand
AGAACTCGTGGTAAATCGCGGGTGGCATCCTGAACAGCCCTCCGGATTGTCGCTTTCGTCTCTCCTGGATCGACATACTGGCTGCGAAGCGCTGTGAGGGAACTTCAGTTCACGAACTTCGGCGTGGTGTTGACGTCCTCACCGCAAATCCGTGAATCAGAAGACTCTGAGATCCTTGAGAGCATCGCCTCGAATGCATCCATTGCGCTTTGATAATCTCCAGCTTTGTGCAATGCAGCATGCTTCCTTTCGTAGCCCCATGGAGACAGTGGATCGAGTTTGATTACCTGGCGATCATCTATTTACGAGAACCAGTTTATGCAACAGAGCAACGCACCTTGTTCGCGTCATTTAGCGCCTCCACCCAAAGACCTTTGGCCATGTATGCCTTGCTGCGTTTGATTAAGAGATTTTGTAGCATGGTGGGTTTGACCGCCGATGAAGTAGGATAGTGGGAGACGGCACCACTATACCGGTCGTCGCTCGCTGCGGTGTCCCCACTACTCTCTAGCTTCTCCATGCAACGTCGTCTGAAGTCTAGAGTATAATGGTCATGTCAACGATACATACATCTTATGCGAGACCACTCACAAAAAACCCATTCAGACTGCCCATCAAGTGCATTCTCGACTAGTTCGTCCACCATCTGGCGAAAACACTTGCTAGCCTCCATTGTGGAGCCAGTTATTTCGAGACGTTCATATATGGCCCGGTAGAGTGTGAATCTGGAAACGATGAACTTCAAAATAAGAGTCTCAGGATTACGGGTAGACACGAAAGCAAAAGGTGATACTCACACCGACCGCAGAAAGCAAGGCATCTTTCCACGTATCATGAGCCAATTTTGCTTTGGCCCATTCCCTCAGAAGCGGTGTGGGGGTGGCGTGAACCGTCGCCCCCGTAGTATCTTGAGTAGGCGTTGAGACCGCGTCTCCATCGCTTTCAAAAGTGGAGAGACATTGTTGGGTAAAGTCTGCAGAGAAGCATTGAACGCATGGAACCACACAAATCGAGAGTATCGACTCACCAGAAACCCATTCCGTCGTTAGTTTGTTCGTATAGACCTCCTCGTCAAAGCTATTTACCATTTCCAGAAGAGATTCGCCTGCCCTCTCCGTATGACCGGCTGCATACAGGGCTTCACAAAGACGCTGCCGGACTGTAATGTGAATATTATCAATTTTCCATCCCGACATCTGTCAGAAGCGATGGTCAGGAATTCCGACACATTGCATGAGACCGGTTAGTGAAATTACCAACGAAACCACCAAAGGCAGTTGGTTCTCATAGCGCCGTACTTGTACACGGGCACGTTCGAACGAATCTATCGCACTCTCGTAGTTGCTGCCCTCCATGTGCATGTTTCCCAACAGAAAATACATGTAAACCTGTTCGAGACGTCAATTATAATATCCGTCGGGCGGAAGCCATTCATGCACGTGCCTGAACCGCATAGAATGTTGAGTTGTATTGATATTTAGCAGTGAGGTTATCCATGTGGGATATCGCATTGTGGTGTTCTCCGGCCATAAACATGATGATAGCCTAAAATGGATGAGCAATTGACGGGAGATCAACTTGAAGTGCAGGAATACAGACCTTGATGTGGAGGGGAATGGGAAAGTGAGATGGATGGAAAGACTCCAATGCGATTTCACATGCTAGATAGGCCATGTCCTTTTCGCCCTTGCCGACATGTGCAAGGCTCAGTGCAATGTAGGCAAACACAGATGGTTTAGTATCGATGGCCTTGGTATGTGTTGGCGTCAGCGTCAATAAATGTGAGAGTAAAGCAAGAAACACCATTTTCGCATCGACAAGCGCTTCGTCCCAGTGTTTCAAACGAGCGCGTACGAGAGCTCGAGCAGCGAGAAAATGATAGCTCGGATGCTGATCCTGATGTATTGCGGTGGTCAGCAACGCCTCTGCATCTTCGAGCCGATCGTTCTTCCATGCATCGAGCGCAGCTTCGTCAATCTGAATATCTGGTTCCTGCATAGTAAAAAGCAGACGAGACGATGAGAATGGAGAACAGGGCATCAGACATGTCATAATCTAATGAGGCTAGGTACTCACCATAATGTGAGATATACCCTTGGTGATGATTGTCCCGTCTTCTCTCCCAATTGCGTAAAAACGGTTGCCGGGTGAGAGTGTAATCGAATTTATGTCCCCATGGTGTTCAATGAGACCGAGCTGGGTGTGCGACACCATATCCCAAAGCGTGAGGGTTTGGCCCGTCGAATATGCGATGAATGTGCCGCGCACTGGTATTGCAATAGGGGAGCAGATTTTGTCACCGGGGATCGGCCATTCGGTGATAATCGACCCGGTCGATGGGTCCAGTTCCTTCATTGCGCCGCCACATACGACATAGAGATAGTCGTTGAACCAGAGAATACCGTTGTTGCACAAAGAGGTCACTGGGATGTCGACGAGTAAATGACCGCCGTTGCTATCCCAGACTTGCACGGATCCATTATAAATGGCAGTCGCGATTCGATCGCCGTCCAGCGAGTATCTGGCTACAATCAACCCTTGCTTGTGGCAGAGTGTTCGTACTGTCTCGCCGCTTGTGACGTCCCAAATTGTGGCTGTGCGGTTCCAGGACGCCGAGACGAGTTTTCTCGAATCGGATGAGAAATCGACGGCCGCGATGTTACGGTAATTCTCTCTGTCTCTGTGCTTCCAGACTGTTTCGTATGTCTCGGCATCCAACACGAACACTTCACCCCACAATGTCCCCCCCGCGATCCACTTGCCATTCTTCGACACGGCGAGACAGAGGACATCCTCCGCGTTGATCGTTGCCACTCGCTGGCCGTCTTGCACTCGCCACACTCCAACGTTCTGGTTTAGCCCACTGCTCAAGAGATACTCGCCATTTGCCGAGAATGTCACCGCACGTAAGCCTTTATTGGTATTGATTTTGACGAGCAGGGAACGCTCTTGTCCAGACATGAGTATCAATGCGGCTCCATCGTATTCGTGTCGGTACGCACCCATTGACGTCAACGACACAATCTACTGGAACAATGATGAGAGTCAGTGGAGATGCTGTTGTCCGTACGCCCTCATTGTTGACGTTGCTAATCTAAATCAGTACCTTACTTCTCACGTCGTTTTCTCGGCGCTCGTTCACGCTGGGTTCACGCTGTTTTCCACAAGACATCGTTCCTCCAATGCTTCTACAACCCGAAGGCATGCATACAAACAACGATCAACTGAGGGCCGAAAAGTCCTCATCGGTTTATCCGTGCACAGTACCTTCCATTTCCACTACGTCTATCGCTTGTCGCATATATTCCTTCGCGGGTTCTGGATACATATCGAAATGATCTACCAGCTGTACAACGTGATATTCTCCTGGTTCGCCCTCGTAAGTGCTATCCCCCTTTGTCCTGAAGTACCTCAGGAATGCTGAACCTCATCAGGGCAATTATTACATTGCCTTTGTCATTCTCACGAACGCACTGCAGGACTAAATCTCGAGCTTGCATTACCTAAACCTCGTTCTCGACTACTTTTACCTTGGACTCGTCACCGTTTGTTTTACCCTTTCACTCGATAATCGACCGCATAGTGCCAAGTGGTCGTTTTCATTGGGATTGGTCTGATCACGATTCACATGACGGTACGCCATGCTATTTCTTCGTTTTGGATTTGTGTTGACGCCGCGTTCATCTGGGTAATAGACTGCGGCACTCCTTCTCGCTTACAAGGGTGTCGAGAGTGTTGCCAAGTCGGAGGGACGCTCCATCTCAACTAGCGATTTCTTTACGAATTCAATCTTCCCAAACATCGTCCTTTCGCTTGCGGCCACGCTCTGACTTTATATCATTTCATCGCTCTTACTCGTACGTCCGCGTTTAGTAAGTATACGGCTCGAAATGACTGACCATGACCTAGTTCGAACCATGGCACCTGATCACGTCTGTCACACAATACACGCCATCTTATATCGCAGTCTTGAGCGTATACGCTGTGCGTTTCGTCCTCCTTTTTTTCCGACACGACTTATATGTCTTTCCAGTTCTTCGACGTTCACGACGTGTCGTGGGGAACAACAGGCGACAGCAAAGTCTCCACTGAACTCGGGGTCGTCTCCTCTGGTAAAGGTCCGAACAAGAACGAAGTCGAAGTCACCATGCCCACCGCGGAGGCGGATATCAATGCTGCCTACGAAGACGCGATACACGTCCTGTTTACGAAGCCGCCGAATGGTAGACACGTCGATGCAGCAGGAGGATTACTACAAGACCCCCCGGACAAACGTAAGTGGTGTCCACTTGGACTAGTAGCGAGATTGGGACTAGTTGATTTCTCGACCTTGGTCGCAGGTATTGTTAGTTTAGACGCTGAGCAATGTTTGTTTTCATTCGTCTTGTTATCCGGGTTTCGTTTTACTGACAGGTCCATATAGACTTTGCTAGCTGCCGTCGTCGTGGGAAAGCTGCGAATGGGTACATGTCCTTTATCTTGTTCTCCGTCGCAGGACTAGCACGTAAGGCGATGTCGTCGTTCATTAATGTTCATTCTTGTACAACACACTCACACTCTGACAGTGGTTCGCTTCATTGGCTTGACTACTTATTTGATCGTGCGTCTTTTCGTGCTATCGGAACCGATTTGGAAGACATGTGCTAAGAAAGGGACTCGGAGACGTTTTACTTTACCCTGGAGAGTGCTCTGGACGATGTCGATGACGCCCTCGGGGGTGGTTTCTTCTCACTTTCTTACTGATTCCATGTCATCTTCAAGTTTTTTGTGTCGTTAGATGCGACGGGCGTCTGCTACGTAATGTTTGGATGTCGTACACCTTGTTCTTGTAGCTTGCAGAGATTTACGCATTCGCGTAGACAAGCAGAATGATTAACTGGGTCGTGATGAGAGCAAGTTTCTGGCGTAGATGAACGCAAGCTGTTCCCGAAGTCAGCGCGACACCGGATCTCCTGATCTCACGACTGTCTGCCCGGCGGGGACGAGGGCCAAGTTACGATCGTTCCTTCGTGGCGGCTATATATCAGACGATCGGGGAATCGATCGGGTGTTCCTCTGAGAAGAAAGTATTGACACGTGTTAGAGTGGAGCTGTCGTCGACTCAGACCTTATCGGTTATATGATAGCTTCGAGTTCGCCTGCGACTGCAGAGAGGAAGAATTAGTTATCAGCACTCTTATTAGGCTGGAACGGTCCTGAAAGAACGTTGAAAGCATTTCACCCAAGATTCGGCCGTCAAGCTTTCAGCAGGAACCGGAACGCCGTGGTGCACGAGCACAAAGTACATCCATTGTCACCCAAGATGCTACACATAATCTACAACACATCGAGCGTGCGTACATTGTCGAGAATATCAGTCAGCGACACGTTCTTCTCGAATTGTACCCTGACCAAGGTATCTGCCGCAACCCGCTTGTAGTCGGTGCGTACACCTGATAGCGTCAATGCGAGCAAGATGGCACCAAATGGCAGTCTGAGATGTTCAACCAACCGTCGTGCCCGTATCTCTCTGTTCATTGGGGGAGTAGAGGAGGGCAATTCAGGTCGAGGAGGCCACGGGTATTTGGCATTGAATTCTTCATCGGAGATCCATTTGCCGTCTGCATTCGGTGAAGGTAATGGCGTGGTGTCTTCCCCGGCAGTTATGCTTCTTCTGTCCTTGCTCTCCAGGAGGGTATCCAACCAAGGGTGGACGAGATACAAAGTCTTTATCCGGGAAATATCATTTTTCGTTTTGATCTCCATCATCCCAAAAGCAATGGTGTCCGCGCGATAAACGGTACAACCTGAGCGTGTTCGATGGCGCGAGAAAGGGGGGAGTTGGAAAGCAATGCATGGAAATTTCATCTGCTGTCCAGAGAACCAAGGGGGTGAAAGCTCGTTGAGATGTTCATAGAGACTCAACGCCATGTCGAGGTCAAATGAGGACGGCGAAGTGGCGACCATCCTTTCCATCTCGTCGTCCGAAATGGGTTCTATTTCAGTGCGTGGCATGGCAAGTGGGATGTGTGGGGGTGGCAGCTGGTTGAACACGGTGATATTGGATGGGAGACAGCTATTGAAGCTCCCAGATTTGCCAGTCCACGCAAGGATGCTAGCATCCCTTGAGCGCGTGAGTAGTTGTGCCAACAGCCTTCCAAGGGCTTGGTCCCCCTCTCCGTAAACAACTGGAAAGGAGGTCGAGAATATCCCAAACAAGAAGTATGCCACATCCTCGACGAGGGTCGTCTGTCGTGTCGAAGCTAGCCAAAGCTTCTCCCGTATGTCATCCAAGCCGGGTCGGAGTACCATCATTGCTCGTGCTGAGACACCCATTGCCTCCTCTATCTCCGAGATGACCTCTGGCGAGTCCTTGTGGTTGGGAATGTCGAGGTTCATATACAACTTCCAGTCCTTGGTGTAGAACCGGATTACCTTCGATGCACGATACTCCTGCCATGTCCATGCCAGGGAATTCCATATACTCTTCGTTAGGTCACCGCGCCGCGGCGGAGAGAGAACATCGCAGAGGAAAACAATTGTCACGGCCGAGCCTTCGTACCACTTGAACCTGGCAACCATGGCTTCTTGCAGGGCGGAGTCATCCGCCTTATTGATACAGCACGTGTCACTCCATGCCCAATGCAACCCGGCAGCCCACACAATCTTGCAAAACTTCTTGAGTTTCACATGAGTGGGAGAATCGTCAAGATCATACACCACGATGCGTGTGACCTTGTCGAACAAAGGTTCGTTGGCTTCCCACATGTGAGAGAACATTGCATAACGGTAGTATTGCATAACGCATTGGTTGATGGAGATGCCGTCAATGTGGGTCGTCATGGAAGAGACCAGCTTGGCGAAGATGGAGAGTGACTCAAATGACGCAGCCTGTTCTGATTTGTCACAAATCTGGCCAGAGACGGTGTTGATGAGCACTCGTGGTGAGTCACGGATGGCAACCTGAACAGTCTTCCGGATTATTGCTTTCCTCTCTTCTGGATGGACATATGGGTGGCGAAGCGCTAGGAGGGAAAATCAGTTACTAATTTCAGTGTGGTGTCGACATCCTCACCGCGAATATCTGGATCAGACGACTCGGACATCCTTGAGAGCATCGCCTCCAATGCGTTGATTGCGCCTTGATAATCTCCAGCCTTGTGTAATGCAGCATGCTTCCTCTCGTAGCCCCATGGAGACAGTGGGTCAAGTTCAATTACCTGGCGATCATGTGTTTACAAGAACTAGCATACGGACACAAAGCAACGCACCTTGGTCGCATCACTTAGCGCCTGCACCCACAAACCTTTGGCCAGATATGCCTTGCTTCGCTTGGTCAAAATACTTTGTAGCATAACGGGGTTGAGCACTAGTGGAGTAGGATAATGGGGGATACCAATGTGTCGTTCGGCGCTCATTACGGTGTCCTGACTACTTTCTAGTTTCTCCATGCAACGACGTCCGAACTCTACAGCATAATAATTCCGTTAATGATACTTACATGTTGTGCGAGACTACTCACTGAAAACCCATTCAGACTGCTCATCGGGTGCGTGCTCGACCAGTTCATCCACCATCTGGCGAAAACACTTGCTTGCGTCCATTGTACGGTCTATTGTTTCGAGACGTTCATATAGGGCCCGGTAAATTGTGAATCTCGAAACGACGAACTTCAAAAGTGCAACAGCCGCGGCACCAGAACGTCAGGACTACCATAGGCACGGGAGCAAAAGAAGATACTCACACCGACCGCAGAAAGTAAGGCATCTTTCCAGGAATTATGAACCAATTTCGCTTTGGCCCATTCCCTCAAAAGCGGCGTGGGGTTAGCGTGGACCGTTGCCACGTTAGCATCTTGAGTTGGGGTCGAGACCACGTCGCCATCGCTTTCGGGAGCAGAGAGGCATAGTTGGGTAAAGCCTGCAGAAAAGGTTGAATGCATGGAACACAAATGGATACAGTATTGATTCACCAGAAACCCATTTCGTGTGTAGTTTGCTCGTATAGACCTCTTCGTCACAGCTATGTACCATTTCCAGAAGAGATTCGCCTGCATCCTTTGTACGACCGGCTGCATACAGGGCATCACAAAGACGCTGCCGGACTGTGATGTGAAGATTATCAATTTTCCATCCCGACATCTGTCAGAGATGATGAGGGATTTCAGCATGTTGCACTCGCCCGGTTAGGGAAATTACCAATGTGACCACTGAAGGCATTCGATTCTGATAGCGCCGTACTTGTGCATGTGCACGTTCGAATGAATCTATCGCACTCTCGTAATGCCTGCGCTCCATCTGCATGTTCCCCATGAGCAGATGTATATAAGCCTTTTCTAGACGTCAGTCGTGATATTCGTCATACATTATGCACGTGCCTGAACAGTGTAGCATGCTGAGCCGATTGGATCTGTAGCGATGGCGTTATCCATATGGGATATCGCATTGTGATGATCTCCGGCCCTAAACATGATGATAGCCTAAAATGGATGAGCAGTTGTGGGGAAACTAGGTTTGAAATACAGACCTTGATGAGGAGAAGTGTAACGTGAGATCGCTCTCTAAGTGCTGAGACGCGATGTCGTATGCAAGGTAGGCCTTGCCGCTTTCTCCCTGGCCGACATGCGCCAGACTCTTTGCGATGTAGGCGATGATGGATGGTTGAACGTCGATGGCCTGGGTGTGACTTGGCATCAGTGTCAATGTATGTGAGAGCGAAGCAAGCAGCACCATTTGGGCATCAACAAGTGCTTCGTCCCAGTGTTGCAAACGAGTGCGTACGAGTGTTCGAGCAGAAAGTAAATGGTGGTTCAGATGTTGAGACCCGTGTATGGCGGTGGTCAACAATGCCTCTGCATTTTCGAGCCGATCGTTCTTCCATGCATCGAGCGCAGCGTGGTCGATCTGAATGTTGGGTTCCTGAAGAGCGGGAGGTAGACCAGATAAGGGGAACGATTCCCGTTTGAAAAGACGAGCGGATCATTAGACGCGTTATCAATCAACGAGACACGGCACTCACGGCGATACAAGATAGACTTTGGATGATGACTGTCCCACTTACTCCACCAATTGCGAGAGAAATGTCGTCTGGAGATAGCGTGATTGAACATATGCCTTCAGGATGCTCAATGAGACACAGCTGCGAGTGGGTTGAGGTGTCCCAAAACGTGACAGTATGGCTGGTCGAATATGCGATAAATTTGCCATGTTTTAGTAGCGCAATGCAAGAGTGGTGGTTGCTATTGGGAACTGGCCATTCCGAAACTGTTGAGCTGGTGGATGGATCCAATTGAATGATTTTATTGTCGGATATGACAATGACGTGGTTGTTGAGCCACTGGAGACCGCTGTTGTAGTTTGAGGTGACTGTCACCAGGATGTTGACGAGCAATTGACCATCTTTGCTATCCCATACTCGAACGGACCCCTTGTAGGTGGCGGTTGCGATTCAATCGCCGTCCGGCGAGTACTTGGCGGCGATCACGGGACTCTCGTGTCGGAGTCTTCGTACCGTTCCACCACTAGTAACATCCCAAATTATGGCTGTGCAGTCGGAAGACCCCGAGACGAGTTTCGTCGAATCTGGAGAGAAATCGACCGCGCTCATGTCTTTGGAACCCTCCCATTGCGTCCAGACTATTTAGTGCGTCTCAACATCCCCCACGAACACGGTGCTTGGCCCCCCCGCGATCCACTTCCCGTTATTCGACACAGCGAAACAGTAGACATTCTTCGCTTCCATCGTTGTCACTTGTTGGCCGTCTTGCACTCGCCAGACTCCAACTTTCTGGTCTAGGCCACCGCTCAAGAGATGCTCGCCATTCGCTGAGAATGTCACCACACGTAGCTCTTTGCTGGCACTGATTTTTGTGAGCAGGGAATGCTCTTGTCCAGCCGTCAGGATGAATGCGGCCCCATTTTGTCACTACGCACCGGTCATTATCGACGATATGGCTAGCGACACGATCTAATGGAACGATGATGAGAGTCGGTGGAGAAGCTGTTGTCCGTACGCCCTTTTTGCATTCTATACACGTTGCGACTCCCTGATATAGATCAATACCTCGTGTTTTCGGCGCTCGTTCACTCTCCCACGAGGAACTCTTCCCCCCAGGATTTTGCACTATGCGTACAAACAATGACGGTGACCTGAATGGCCGACAAGTCCTCGTCGGTTTGTCGCATGTCACTTGATTGTGGGTCAATGTCAGAGATATCTACTCAACAATAAACCCACCCCTTCCACGAAGCAAATGTGCTCTATCGGCGCCATCTACAGCCATTTCTATTGTTCGATCAGTCTCATCCCGCTGTGTATGCATATATCGTCTAACTCCGGCAGAACAAGCCACCATGCTCACTCACAGCTACCATCCCATCTTCGGTCTACTTGACACCCGCGCAGAAAACAAACCACTTATCAGAGACCCTCCCCCGTCCATCCCGTGCGCGGGCAAGTGCTTGGACACGCTTGTCTGACTTCAGTCACCTTCGCCCAATCCATCCAGCCGACCGCTTCCTTTATCACTTTCTCCCAGATGTGCCCATGTTCTTCGCTTCGCCGTATATTTCTGGCTCGATCTCTTCGCAACATTTGGTCAGATTTGGCTTCATGTTTGGAGCAACCCACATGCCAATATTGTCGATGGAAACTGGATCAAATAACCTGGCAGCCAAGTTGTTTTGTCACCTACTGTAGACTAATCCAGTCCGACACAGACACTTGCTTCAAGCCACGTGGTTCAGTAACGCATCTTGGATCCCCCCTCCACAGATTCGCCCCATAACCATCCCCTTCGCGTGTTGTACTCCATTAGTCCCTGCCTGGAACGGTTTGAAGGCATTTGCAATATCGCTCGTCATGTAGAATCCATCCTCCATAATCATGGCGACGTAGATTTCTTCTGGGTGATGTAAATACGAACGTAATCAGGAGAGAGTCAAAGTTAGCAAGGACGTGAATGATAGCATGGATGCTGCTGTCACGGTATGGTTCAATTATGCGGTCGAGCAACTCTGGTGGAGCGTCGCTTTCGTCTCGGGTTCCTTTGATCCATGTTGGCCCAAGGAATAGCCGCCATTGAACCATGCCAGAAGTCTACATGCACACAAACTTGAACGAGTCTTATGTGGTAGCGACGAAACACGCTGGTTTCGTCGATGGGCCACGCCTACGTATACCATTCCGCAGTGTGCGAAAACTTCCAGGAAATTGAAGCTGATTGATACACGGTGCGCGAGTCAAGGACGTGGGTATACTTGTATACCCACTGGGCGCGCATTGATGAAACACTTTGGCACATACACCCAAACATGTTCGTGCTCACCTCGAGGTTGACGGTCCAACCAAGCCAAAGATTAATCGGAAGGGGCCATAATAGGTATCGCGCCATACTAGTAGTGAAAGTAACTGCGAAAGGGTGACAAATGCATAGTATATCTGAGAGTGATGCGAAGGGAGATGAGGGAGATTTGCTGCACCGTGACTAGGCGAGGTATGTGAAACTACCGGAGCAGACGACTCGACGTAGATGACAGTGACGAGATTCTGTTACCGAGTGCATCCCCCGCGGTGTTGATGCTGTACCCCAGTTCTACTGCTCGATATCGACGTTCCTTCACTGGACGCAGGACGAGATCTCCGAGACTGGCTATGCGCGGATGGCGAGCTGCGGAGGATAACGCCTCGCGAGTGGGCGTACTGGTTGGTTCAGCAGGCAATAGCGACGCTGAGCGTATCTCTGTTGGCACAACCAGCTGGGTCACGGAAACGTTTGTGTCCTTAGCATGTAGCGTTTGCTTCCTGTGTTTGTTCTCTTGAATCTCTGACAACGTTGTAAATAACTACTAGTAGTGCATGACACTACGCAGAGTATCGTCGGTGGTAGTGGAATGACACATCCTATGCTAGTCAAAGTGTTATCACGCTAATACAAGATCACAGAGTAAGTATGGTCTGCGAATGGTTCGTCAAAGCAAAGACAGGAAAGTCTAAAGCTCACCATGGATCAACGTATGGATGTCATGTAACGGATAGGCTCCCCTCAGAGTACATCTAGCACCTGCACGCTAGATACTAGTTTCTTCAGAACAGCGAGCGTGATCTGCTCTACCTGGATGGTGATAGGGATGTTCGCAGCAACCCTTCGGTATGCGACATCTTCGCCTGAGTTCTGAGCGAGCAACAGCGCACCGAATGGCAGTTTCAGTCGAGCGATCACTTGGAGGGCTCGAGTTTCCTTGTCTTCTTCCGATAGAGACGAAGGAGAATGCAAAGATTCTACATCTTTGGGGCTTGTGGCGGTCCCATCAAACGGCAACGAAAAGCTGGAAGAAAACCGAGCTGTTCCTGTTTTCGTGGCTGCTAAGGTGAGATTGGAAGGGTCATGCATCGGAGGCGGCACGCCAATCGAAGAAGATTGGCCGTCCGTATTCTCTTCGAGTTTTATCTCCATCGTACAATCTAGAGGCTGTCGATCAAGGAGAAAATTGATCCATGGGTGGACGAAGTAGAGAGCCTTGAATTGAAAGAGATCTTCCTCTGTTCTAATCTCCACCATCCCGACTGTGTCTGTTTGTGCGTGAAACACGCACACCCCTGCCTTCCGAGCGGCTACTATGGCCTCCAGTTTGAAACGAAGGCATGGAAGTTTCATTTGTGTTCCCGAAAACGAAGCCGCAGGGAGTTTATTGAGTCGATCATATAGGTTCATGATTAACGTGAGAGCAGCCGAAGAGTAATGGAACGTGGAGAAAGTCTTCACCATTTTGCTGCTTGGCAAGGCGAGCGGGATGTGTGAGGGTGGCAGCTGATTAAATACGGAGATAATGCCTGGGAGACAGCTATTGAAGCTTCCAGATTGCCCGGTCCATGCGAGGATGCTCGTGTCTCCCGAGCTCGTGAGTAACTGTGCCAACAGTCGCCCAAGGGCATGGTCCCCCTCCCCGTACTCGACCGGCAGGGACATCGAGAACATTCCGAGCAATGAACAAGCCACATCCTCAACAACAGTCGTCTTGCGTGTCGAAGCTAGAAAGAGCTTCTCCCATATGTCGTCCGAGCCAGGTCGGAGGGCCATCAGCGCACGTTCCGAGAGACCTGTTGCCTCCTCCATCTCCGAGATGATCTCGTGCGACTCCTTGTGGTTGGGAATGTCGAGATTCATATACAACTTCCAGTCCTTGGTGTAGAACCGGACTACCTTTGATGTGCGATACTCTTGGAATGTCCACGCCCGGGAGTTCCATATGCTCTTTGTTAAGTCGCCCCGCCGTGGTGGAAAGAGGACGTCGCAGAGAAAAACAACTGTCAGGGCCGAGCCTTCGTACCACTTGAACCTGGCAAATATGGCTTCTTGCAGGGCGGAGTCATCCGCTTTATTGATACAGCACGTGTCACTCCATGCCCAATGCAACCCAGCAGCCCACACAATCTTGCAAAACTTCTTGAGTTTCACATGAGTAGGAGAATCGTCAAGATCATACACCACGATGCGTATGACCTTGTCGAACAGAGGTTCGTTGGCTTCCCACGTGTGAGAGAACATTGCATAACGATAGTATTGCATAACGTCCTGTTTAATGCGGACATCGTCGATGTGGGTTGTCATGGAGGAGACCAAGTTGTTGAAGATGGGTAGTAATTCAAATGACACAGCTTGTTCGGATTTATCGCAAAGCTGGCCAGAAACGGTGTCGATGAGCACTCGTGGTGAGTTGTGGATGGTATCCAGAATAGCCCTTCGGATGACTACTCTTGTCGCTTCTGGATTGACATACTGGCGATGAAGCGCTGGGAAACAAGATGAGTAGATGGACCTCAGTATGGTGTCGACATCCTCACCACAAATCTGCGGATCACATGACTCCGACATCCTCGAGAGCATCGCCTCGAATGCATTGACTGCGCTTTGATAATCTCCAGCCTTGTGTAATGCAGCATGCTTCCTCTCGTATCCCCATGGAGACAGTGGATCGAGTTCGATCACCTGGCGATCATGTGTTTACAGGAATTGGCATACAGGACAAAGCAACACACCTTATTCGCGTCGTTTAACGCCTCCGCCCACAAACCTTTGGCCATGTATGCATTGCTTCGTTTAATCAAAAGATTTTGTAGCGTGGCAGGTTTGAACACCGGTGAAGCAAGATAATGGGAGACGGTACCAGCATGCCGTTCGTCGCTCACTGCGGTGTCCCCATTACTATCTAGCTTCTCCATGCAACGGTGTCTGAAGTCTAGAGTATAATGGTAATGTCAACAATACATACATCTTATGCGAGACCACTCACCGAAAACCCATTCAGACTGCTCATCAAGTTTTTCGTACTCGACCAGTTCGTCCACCATCTGGCGAAAACACTTGCTAGCGTCCATTGTGTAGCCAGTTATTTCGAGACGTTCATATATGGCCCGGTAGAGTGTGAATCTGGAAACGACGAACTTCAAAACAAGAGTGTCAGGGCCACAAATGGACATGAGAGCAAAAGATGATGCTCACGCCGACCGCAGAAAGCAAGGCATCTTTCCACGTATCATGAGCCAATTTTGCTTTGGCCCATTCCCTCAGAAGTGGTGTGGGGATAGCGTGAACCGTCTCCCCGTTAGTATCTTGAGTTGGCGTAGAAACCGCGTCGCCAGCACTTTCAGGAGCGGAGAGACATTGTTGGGTAAAGTCTGCAGAGAAGTTTTGAATAAAGGGAACATAAGTGGGTACAGTATCGACTCACCAGATACCCATTTCGTGTGTAATTTGCTCGTATAGACCTCGTCAAATCTATTTACCATTTCTAGGAGAGATTGCCCTGCACTCTTCGTACGACCGGCCGCATACAGGGCTTCACAAAGACGCTGCCGGACTGTAATGTGAAGATTATCAATTTTCCATCCCGACATCTGTCAAAGGCGATGGTCAGGAATTCCGACATATTACATGAGATCGGTTAGTAAAATTACCAACGAAACCACCAAAGGTAGTTGGTCCTCATAGCGCCGTACTTGTGCACATGCACGTTCCAACGAATCTATCGCACTCTCGTAGTTGCTGCCCTCCATGTGCGTGTTTCCTAGCAGAAAATACATGTAAACCTATTCGAGACGTCAGTTATAATACGCGTCGCGTGGAAGCCATTCATGCACTTGCCTGAACCGCATAGAATGTCGAGTTGTATCCATATCTAGCAATGAGGTTATCCATGTGGGATATCGCATTGTGGTGTTCTCCGGCCATAAACATGATGATAGCCTAAAATGGATGAGCAGTTGATGGGAGATTAAGTGCAGGAATATTACAGACCTTGATGGGGAGGGAAAGGGGAAAGTGAGATGAATGGAAGTGCTCCAACGCGATGTCACATGCTAGATAGGCCATGTCCTTTTCGTCCTTGCCGACATGAGCCAGACTTTTCGCAACGTAGGCAATAATGGACGGTTGAGCATCGATGGCCTTGGTACGAGCGTCAGCGTCAATGAATGCGAGAGTAAAGTAAGCAGCACCATTTGGGCATCGACAAGCGCTTCATCCCAGTGTTGCAGACGAGCGCGTACGAGAGCTCGAGCAGCGAGAAAATCGTATCTTGGATTTGAATGTTGCCAGTGGAGTATCGCGGTGGTCAATAATGCTTCTGCATTTTCGAGCTGATCGTTATTCCATGCATCGAGCGCAGCGTCGTCAATCTGAATGCCCGATTCCTGGATAGTGGAATGCAGAAGAGACAATGGGAATAAAGAGCAGGACATCAGTCATGTCATAATCCAAGGTTAGGTACTCACAAGGATGTGAGATAGCCCCGCAGTGATGATTGTCCCGTCTTCTCTACCAATTGCGTAAAAACGGTTGCCGGGTGAGAGTGTAATCGAATTTATGTCCCCATGATGTTCAACGAGACCGAGCTGGGTGTGCGACACCACATCCCAAAGCGTGAGGGTTTGACCAGTCGAATATGCAATGAATGTGCCATGCTCCGGTATTGCAATAGGGCAGCAGATTTTGTCACCGGGGATCGGCCATTCGGTGATAATCGACCCGGTCGATGGGTCCAGTTCCTTGATTTCGCTGCTAGATACGACATAGAGATAGTCGTTGAACCAGAGAATACCATTGTTACACAAAGAGGTCACCATCACTGGGATGTCGACGAGTAAATAACCGTCGTTGCTATTCCAGACTTGCACGGATCCATTATAAGTGGCAGTCGCGATTCGATCGCCGTCCAGCGAGTATCTGGTTGCGATCACCCAATCGTCGTGGCGAAGTGTTTGTGCTTGCTTCCCGCTTGCGACGTGCCAAATTGTGGCGGTGTAGTTCAACGACGCCGAGACGAGTTTTGTCGAATCCGGAGAGAAATCAACGCCTCGGATGTCGGAGTCGTAACCCAACCAATCCCTCTCGTGCTTCCAGACTGTTTCGTATGTCCTGGCGTTCCATAGGAACACGTCGCCGTACCATGTCCCCCCCGCAATCCATTTTCCATCCTTCGACACAGCAAGACACTTGACACCCTCCGCTTGCATCGTTGCCACTTGTTGGCCATCTTGCACTCGCCACACTCCAACGTTCTGGTTCAGCCCACTGCTCAAGAGATACTCGCCATCCGCTGAGAATGTCACCGCACGTAGGCCCTTATTGGTATTGATTTTGACGAGCAGGGAATGTTCTTGTCCAGCCATGAGTACCAATGCGGCTCCATCGTGTCAGTACGCACCCATTGACGTCAACGACACAATCTACTGGAACAATGATGAGAAGAAGCTGTTGTCCTACTACGCCCTCATTTATACACGTGACTCCTTACTAATCTAAATCAGTACCGTCGCGTGACCTTGCGCTCACGCTGTCTTCCACAAGAAATCGTTCTCCAATGCTTCTACAACCCGAAGGCATGCATACAAACAACGATCAACTGAATGGCCGAAAAGTCCTCATCGGTTTATCTTATGCCACTTCATCGTGAGTCAATGGCAGGGATACGTGCTCGACAAAACACCACGAAGCGAATAAGTATACTCGATCGCGGTTACTATCTACACCCCTCCCTGCTGTCAGACCAGTCTCATCCCGCCATTTATGCATATCTCGTCCCACAGCTCCTATACCAGACGCGCAAGCTCTCCGGCAGAATAAACCACCATGCTCACGCACATCCACCATCCCACCTTTGGTCTATTGTTTTCACCTCTTCACCCACGTAAGAGACATACCGAATGCCAGAGGGCCCCAGGCAGTCTCGTTCACGGGCAAGCGATTGGACCTACTTACCCGATTTCAATGACATTCACCCCAATCCATCCAGCCTACCGCTTTCTCCATGCCTTTCTCGCGCGTCCCCTGTTCCTCAAATCGTCGTATGTTTTTCATTCAACATTTTCGTAACTGGATCACATAACCTCACAGCCTTCTTGTTCTATCAATCTTCCTCTCTTCCGTGGACCAACGAGGTTTATTAACACATTTCGGTTAACTACCCCGTTATCTTGTACACATCCACGGGTGTGCCACATGACCACCTGCTTCACCTGCTGTACTGCATCATACATATACCCTACACTCCATACCCTCACTCGGTTGTTGATCGTTAATAGAGTGCGTTCCTCATAAACATGGCGCCACAGATGTCTTGTGGGAGATGTACATACTCAGTTTTTCAGGAGCAATACAAATTAGTAGCACCTGGATGATATCAGGAAAACTGCGAGAGCGTTAAGCTATGCGTTCGAGAAGCTTCGCAACTCTGGTGGAGATTGATTTTGTCCCGAGTACCTTCGATCCATGCTTGCCAGAATAATAGCCTATGCCAAAGTCTACGTAGTAGGCGCACACAACAGAGTCATACAGCGTAGCGTGGTGTTCTTTGCAGTCTCAAACGAAGCACATTGATTTCCGAGTCCACACCATTTCGCAACGTGAGTGAGCACCAAAAATATTCCAGGAAATAGTAGTCGATTGTAGCCTGCCACTAACTCAGGCTGAAACGATGCATTCCTGCAAAAACATCGAGACAACGGGAACAGCCTGGGTTCGGTGATGGCGATATCCACAAACCGCCACCTATCTACGCCCAGAAGAGGGACAGAACAGCTTCACCATCTCGTCTTGGGTCATCTTTGCAAAGTGCCAAAAGACGGTAGGAGACTCTGCGCCCCAATTGCAGTCCCAAGGGACGCGCGCTTTGCGTTCAGGACCACGCAAGCGAGAACAAGATTAGCGAGGGTCATCGTGTCCAACGCGACATAGCTCAAAGGACGCGAGGTACGTCAGTGCGCGAGCCAAGGACGCGGAATACTTGTCTCCTGCCTACCCAGCGCGCATGAATGAGAGGCCTTGGCATGTGCGCCCACTGAACGTGTTCGTGCTCCTCTCGCGGCTGAACGGTCCAGCGACTCCAAAGATCAACTGGATTGGGCCAGTTGCTGTCGGCACCTTGGTGGACAGTGGTAAATGCATATATATCTCCAGAATCATGCAAAAGGAGATTCCCTCCGTTACCGAGTATATGCTGTTGCTCTACCCCAACTCTACTACTCGATACCGACGTTCCCTCACCGAGCGCGAGACCAGACCTCCAAGACTGAGTATGCATGGGTGGCGAGCTGGGAGAGGAGGGCGCCTCACAAGTCGGAGAACTCGTTGGTTCAGTACTAGGGAATCACGACGTTGGTGACGCTTGAGTGGATCTCTGCCACCGCAACCTGGGTCGTGGAAACATTCGATGTCGTCCAAGCGGAGTCGAAGGGCCGTCAGCGCACGTGCCGAGAGACCTGTTGCCCCCTCCGTCTCCGAGATGATCTCGGGCGACTCCTTGTAGTTGGGAATGTCGAGATTCGTATACAATGTCCGGTCCTTGGTGTAGAATCGGACTACCTTTGAATTCGTTGGGTTCCCAGTGAAAGAACATTGCATAATCATAGTATTGCGTAACATATTGGCTGATGTAGATGCCGTCAATGCGGGTCGTCATGGAAGAGACCAGCATGGCGAAGACGGGGAGTGATTCAAATAACGCAGCCTGTTCTGATTGGTCACAAATCATGCCAGAGACGGTGTTGATGAGCACTCCTGGTGAGTCGCGGATGGAATCCTGAACAGCCCTCCGGATTGTCGCTTTCGTATCTTCTGGATTGATATACTGGCTGCGAAGCGCTGTGAGGGAACTTCAGTTTACGAACTTCAGTACGGTGTTAACACTCTCACCGCGAATCTCTGGATCAGATGACTCCGACATCCTCGAGAACATCGCCTCGAATGCATTCATTGCATTTTGATAATCTCCAGCTTTGTGTAATGCAGCATGCTTCCTCTCGTAGCCCCATGGAGACAGTGGATCGAGCTCAATCACCTGGCGATCATCTATTGTCAAGAGCTAGCTTACGCGATACGGGGCGAAACCCGTACCTTGTTCGCATCATGTAGCGCCTCCATCCACAAACCTTTGGCCATGTATGCCTTGCTTCGCTTGATCAAAAGATTTTGTAGCGTAGCCGGGTTGACCACCAGTGGAGCAGAACAATGGGAGACGGCATCACTGTTCCGTTCAGCGCTCGTTGCGGTGTCCCCACTGCCCTGTAGCTTCTCCATGCAACGACGTCTGAAGTCTACAATACAATGGTGACATCAACGATACCTACATGCTACGTGAGACCACTTACCGAAAACCCATCCAGACTGCGCATCAGGTTGCTCGACCAGTTCGTCTACCATTTGGCGAAAACACTTGCTAGCGTCCATTGTGCGGTCCATTGTTTCGAGATGTTCATATATTGTCCGGTAGGTCGTGAATCTGGAAACGACAAACTTCAAGAGTGCGAGAGCCGTGGCACCAGAACGTCAATGCTACCACAGATACGAGAGTAAAAGGAGATACTCACACCGATCGCAGAAAGCAAGGCATCTTGCCACGAATCATGGGTCATCGTTGCTTTAGCCCATTCTCTTAAAAGCGGAGTGGGGGTATTGTGAAGTATCGCCTTATTTATGTCTCGAGTCGGCATCGAGAGCGCATCGCTATCACTTTTGGGAGCGGAGAGACATTGTTGGATAAAGTCTGCAGAAATATTTTGAATGCGTTGGACACAGGTAGATTATTAAGATACCGTATCTCACCGGAAACCCATTTCGTGATTGGTTTGCTTGAATAAATCTCTTCATCAAGGGTATTTACCATTTCGAGGAGAAATTCGCCTGCATCCTTCTTACGACCAACTGCATGCAGAGCTTCACAAAGGCGCTGCCAGACAGTGATGTGAAGATTATCAAACTTCCATCCGGACATCTGTCAGAGGTGACGGTGAGGGATTGTGATACCTAGACTGGCTAGGGAAACTTACCAATAAGACCAACAAAGGCAATCGGTTCTGGTGGCGCCGTACTTGCGCACGCGCACGTTCGAACGAATCTACCGCACTCTGGTAGTCACTGTGATCCATGTGCGTGTTCCCCAAGAGAAGATACATGTAGGCCTTTCGGAGACGTCAGCTGTGATATCCGTCGCGCGGTAGCACATCCTGTACGTGCCTGAACTATATGGTATGTTGAGTTGAATCGAACTGTAGCAATGAGGTTATCCATGCGGGATATCGCGTTGTGGTGTTCTCCAGCCATAAACATGATGATAGCCTAAGGTGGATGAGCAGAAAAAGGGAGACCAAATGCAGGAAAACAGACCCTGACGAGGAGAAGAAGAGTAGCGTGGGAGGAATGGGAGTGCTCGAACGCAATGTCGCATGCCAGGTAGGCCATGTTATTTTCGCCCTTGCCGACATGCGCTAGACCTTTTGCAATGTAGGCAATCATGGATGGCTGAACATCGATGGCCTAGGTAGGACTTGCCGTCAGTGTCAGCGTATGTGAGAGAGAAGCAAGAAGCACCGTGTCGGCATCGACAAGCGCTTCGTCCCAGTGTTCTGAACGAGCGCGTATGAGAGCTCGAGCAGCGAGCAGATGGTGATTTGGATGCTGATGCTGGTGTATCACGGTGGTCAATAGCGCGTCTGCGTCTTCGAGCTGATCGTTCTTCCATGTGTCAAGTAAGGAGCGGTTGATCTGAACGTCTGATTCCTGGAGAGTGGGATGTAGACGAGGGGAATGAAGAGTGGAGCGTCAGACACGACATAATACACCGAGGCAAGGTACTCACGGTGATGAGAGATACACCTTCGATAATGATCCCATCTTCTCCGCCAATCGTGAGAAACCGGTCTCCGGGAGAGAGCGCAATCGAATTTATGTCCCCTTGATGTTCAGTGAAACCGAGCTGTGTGTGAGTCGACGTGCTCCAAAACGTGAGGGTACGGGCTGTTGAGTATGCGATAAATTTGCCATGCTTTGGTATAGCAATGCAGGAGTAAGCGTTGCCGCCGGGGACAGGCCATTCTGAGACGGTTGCCCCGGCGGATGGGTCGAGTTGCTTGATTGTACTGCCAGATACCACATAGAGGTGGTCGTTGAACCATAAGAGACCACCGTTGTAGAGTGGGGTGACATTGACTGCGATGTCGACGAGTAGGAGGCCATCGTTGCTATTCCAGACCAAAACGGAAGATTCGGTGGCAGTCGCAATCCGATCTCCTTGCGGTGAAAACTGGGCTGCAGTCAGAGGACCGCGATGATGGAGTGTTTGCACTTGTTGACCAGTGGTGGCCCCAAAAACCGTGGCTTTGCCTTGCTCCGACCCACAAACGAGCCGAGACGAGTTCGGCGAGAAATCGATGGCTCGGATGGTGTAGCAACCCTCCCTGCGTTCCCATACTCTTCTGTATGTGTTGGCGTCCCACACGAACACTCCACCCTTCCCCGTCCCTGCAGAGATCCATTTGCCCTCCTGCGACACAGCGAGACAGAGGACATTCTGCGCATCTATCGCTGCCACTTGTTGGCCGTCTTGCACTTGCCACACTCCAATGTTCTGGTTTAGGCCACCGCTCAAGACATGCTCGCTATTCGCTGAGAACGTCACTGCTTTTACATTGGCGTTGATTTCGATGGTCAGGGAACGCTCTTGTCCAGCTATCAGCACCAATGCAGCGAGTCCATTTGTCAGTACGCACCGGTCTTTTCCGACGACATGGATATCAATGACACAATCTAAATAGAGAAAGGGTGAGAGTCAGCAGAGAAGCTGTAGTTTGTATGTCGTCTTCTTATTATATACACGTCACCCCTGTGCACACGCCCTATCACCTCGTGTTTTCAGCACCAGTACTCGTTCGCTCGGGCTATGTTCCCGACAATGAACCGTTTCTCCCGAGTTTGTCGTCACGAAAAAAATGCACACAAATCGCCATCTGCGAGGGCTGGCAAGTCGTCGTGCAACCGTGCCATCCAAGTGAGAGATATCCTCACGAATTAGATCCGATCCCCCGAGAGTCTATCCCACCATCCGACAACGGCTCTCATCAGACCAGCCTGACTGGCTTTGAGCTGGAGCATCTAGACCGCCGCTAATAACTGGAACGTTCGAAATCACATTCATGAAAAAGCATCAAGTAGTGCACAGGTACAATCTAAGACTGTGGGAACGGCCTGGGTTCGGTGATGGCGACATCCACAAACGGCCACCTGTCCGCTCCCCAAAGCTCCTTCACCCGCTCGTCTCCGGTCACCTTTTCAAAGTGCGCAAAGACGTTGGGATACTGCGCGACCTCTGCACTACCAAGGGCCACGCGCCTCGCTTGGAGGATCACGCCAGCGAGAACGAGATCAGCGAGGGTCAACATGTCCAATGCGACATAACCAGAAGGACGCGTTGCAAGGTGAGACTCGAGGTACGTCAGCGCGCGAGTCAAGTGCGCGACTTGCTTGTCGAGTGCCTGCCAAGCGCATATATCAGATGCCTAGAACATACCCATACACACGTTCGTCCTCACCTCGCGGTTGAAAGGCCCAGCCAGGCCAAAAACCAAGTAGATGGCGTTCTGCGTGGGCAGCCCAATCTCGTGCTCTGCAAAGTGGACCCATTGTTCCACGAGAGCGGCTTCCTTTGCATTAGAGCCTAATAACTTTACTTTCTCCCCAATTTCGCTCACTAAGCGTTTGTGAAGTGAGTACCTCTATGCGGAATGGCCAACCTAACAGTCCGCTTACGATAGCGCGCGATCGGAGCGCCTTCAACCAACTTCCATCCCTCCGAGTCCTCAAAGGCGGGAACCTTGCCGTAGGGGAACTTGGTCACGAAGCCTTCAGGTTTGTGCGGCATCTTGTATTCCGGAAGCGTTATCTCTAGGTCGTTCAATGCTGCAACACTGAGGATCTATTTTTGTTGACAATGAGCTCAATACTACGCCTGGGTTGATGACTCGACGTATCACGTACGACTTTGGTCTGACGTTGAGCGATGTCGCCCCAGAGAGTACCAATAGGAGCCATTGTAGCGTGCGGTGTGGAGAGCTGTAAGATCGGCTGTGCGAATGATGAAGTAGTGTGGGTTAGTCCATGGTCGTGCTACCTGTGTTCTTTTATACGAATTCCGGGCGCCGAGATGGGGATATAACCACGACACAGGTCTGTTTGTAAGCCCACTGGCTTACATGTCACGCACTGGCATACGATACACTATCGCTGTCACACGATCGTAGTCACATAGTGTTATTTGTACCCGTACCTCGTCGTCCGAGTCGCCCCCAACAGAGCGTGGTCCAGTTCTCTCGTCCGCCTTTCTTCACTGTTTCTCGCCGCTTAGTCACGGCGGGTTTCCATTATTCTTCGGCACCCAGTACGCGCGTACTCTTGTGTTCACGCTGCCCCACGAGTAACAAACTTTGCGACTGAACAGTCAGCAGTCTACATAATCATTCACATACAATGTGAATGCATTCCGTAAAGCTTCAACTGAGATCGCGGTCGTCTTTGTCACCGACGTTCACAAGATCCTCGGTAGCCTAATGCTTGTCATGATTGCCATGATCGACCCGCCAGGAATTATTGGGCCAATTCGCGAGCACGATCCTAGGCCATCCAGTAGCCTTACCTGGTGTGATCTGGAGAGCTAACAGATGCAGCTCTTATTGAGCACGCGGGCAGATTACCCTTCGCTTGGAAATTTGGATCTACAACTTGATCAACGACGGATCCTAGGATGACTCGGCTATACGGCATGATGAACGTTATTCGAGGAAATTCTTTCAAATCATCTGAATCAGCACGACCATTAGTAACATGCCATATTACAGTGACCATCACAGCGACATGCCGTTGGCGATGAGGTGTGTTTCAGACGGTCCTGTGCATGGAGGATAGAAAGCAAGGTTGGCATGAGTCCACGCCGGCAGCCCCTCTATCAGTCGGAGTAATCTCGCTTCTTAAGTGTGCAAGTTGCGCATGGATAAGAAGGAACGACTACCCCATCTTAGGCCCTTTGGACTGCATACAAACAAAAATAGTTCTTAGTGGAATTTTGCCACGTACTATACTAGTACTGCTTACATCCGTCATCAGAGCTGATTCAAGTTTGTTATGAAACTGCACGTCAGAGTAATCATGAGTATTCGACGGTCATCTGTTTGAGCGGTAGCTGTAAGTAACGATACGGAATGTGTTACACCGCTGATGGCGACAAGAGTCATCCATCGTGTCAATGCTAGACAGGCCCGAGCTTTTCTTGTATGTCGTCCAAGCCAGGTCTGAGTGCCATCAACCGTGACGCTTGCGTGACTGAGACACCCATTGCCTCTCCCATCTCCGAGATAATCTCAGGTGACTCCTTGTGGTTAGGAATGTCGAGGTTCATGTACAACTTCCAGTCCTTGGTGTAGAACCGGACGACCTTGGATGCGTGATATTCCTGGAATGTCCAGGCTCGGGTGTTCCAGATACTCCTCATCAGGTCGCCATGCCGCGATGGAGAGAGAACATCAAAGAGAAAGACAACAGTCAAGGCGGACTCCTGGTACCACTTCAACATGGCATCCAACGCCTCTTCTCGTACGAAGTGATCTGCTTCATTGATGCAGCACGTATCACTCCATGCCCATTGCAACCCAGCATCCTGCACAATCTTGCAGAACATCTTCAGTTTGTTGTGAGTGGGAGATTGCTCGAGTTCGTACACCACCATGTGTATGACTTGCTCGAACAGAGGTTCATTGTCCTCCCACTTGTGTGAGAACATCCCATAACGATAGTACTCTGTAACCTCACGCTTGATGCGGACGCCATCGATCCAGGTCGTCATGGAGGAGACTAACTTGTTGAAGACAACATGTGACTCGAATGACGCGGCCTGTTGTGATTTGTCGCAAAGCCGGCCAGAGTGGGTGTCAATGAGCACTCGTGGCAAGTCGCAGATGGCATCCTGAACAGCCCTGCGGATGGTCTTTCTCGTCATTCCTGGATTGATGTACCGGCGTCGAAGCGCTGGGAGGCAAGGTCAGTATATGCTCTACAATATGGTGTCAACACCTTCACCGCGAATCTCTGGATCAGACGACTCCAACATCCTTGAGAGCATCACCTCGAATGCATTGATTGCATTTTGATAATCTCCAGCATTGTGTAATGCAGCATGCTTCTTGTGGTAACCCCATGGAGACAGTGGATCGAGTTCGATCACCTGGCGACCATCTATTTGTGAGAACTAGTTTATGTGACACAGAGCAACGCACCTTGTTCGCATCATTTAACGCCTCCACCCAAAGGCCTTTGGCCGTATATGCCTTGCTACGTTTGATCAAGAGATTTTGTAGTGTAACGGGGTTGAGCACCAGTGAAGTAGGACAATAGGGGACGGCACCACCATGCTGTTCATCGCTCACTGCGGTGTCCTCACTACTCTCCAGCTTCTCCATGCAACGTCGTCTGAAGTCTAGAGTACAATGGTCATGTTGCGTACATCTTATGCAAGACCACTCACCAAAAACCCATTTAGACTGCTCATCAGCGTTTTCATCCTCGACCAATTCGGTCACCATCTGGCGGAAACACTTGCTAGCATCCATTGTGCAGCCAATGGTCTCGAGATGCTCATATATAGCCCGGTAGAGTGTGAATCTCGAAACGATGAACTTGAAGACAAGAGTGAGAGGGCCACAGGTAGACACGAGAGCAAAAGTCGATACTCACATTGACCGCAGAAAACAAGGCATCTTTCCACGAGTAATGAGCCAATTTTGCTTTGGCCCATTCCCTCAAAAGTGGTGTTGGGGTAGCAAGAATCGTCACCATGTTAGCATTTTCAGTTGGAGTCGAGACCGCGTCGCCATCACTTTCGGGAGCGGAGAGACATCGGTGGGTAAAGTCTGCACAGAAGTTTTGAATACATGGAATACAAGTGGATACAGTGTCAACTCACCAGAAACCCATTTCGTGGTCAGTTCGTTTGTATAGACCTCCTGGTCAAAACTACTTACCATTTCGAGCAGAGATTTGTCTGCATCCTTCCTGCGACCGGCTACATATAAGGCTTCACAAAGGCGTTGCCGAACTGTGATGTGAAAATTATCAAATTTCCATCCCGACATCTGTCAGAAGCGAGGGTGAGCGATTTCGACACGTTGCGCTAGACTAATTAGGGCAAATTACCAATGAGACCACCAAAGGCAGTCGATTACGACAATGCGGTACTCGCACACGTGCACGCTCGAATAACCACATGGCATGCTCGTATTCCTTGCGCTCCGTGTGCGATTTCCCAAGGAGAAGATACATACAAGCCTTTGAGAGGCGTCAGTTGTGATATCCGTCACGCGGTAGCACATCGTGCACGTACCTCAATCGTATAGCATGTGGAGTTGTATCGAACTGCAGCAGTGAGGCTATCCATGTAAGATAACGCTTCGTGGTGTTCTCCGGCCATAAACATGACGATAGCCTAAAATGGATTGGCAGTTGACCGGAGACCAAGTGCAGGAATACAGACCTTGATGGGGAGGGGGAGGGGAATGTGAGATGAACTTGAATTGGAGTGCTCGAACGCGATATCGCATGCGAGGTAAGCTTTGTCCTTTTCGCCCTTGCCAACATGAGCTAGACTTTTTGCTATGTAGGCAATTATGGATGGTTGAGCATCGATGGCCTTGGTACGATTGGCGTCAGCGTCAATGAATGTGAGGGCAAAGCAAGGGTCACCATTTGAGCATCGACAAGTGCTTCGTCCCAGTGTTGCAAACGAGCGCGTACGAGAGCTCGAGCAGCGAGAAAATCGTAGCCCGGACGCGGATGCTGGTGTATCGCGGTGGTCAGTAATGCCTCTGCATCTTCAAGTCGATCGTTCTTCCATGCATCGAGCGCAGCGTCGTCAATCTGAACATCAAACTCCTGGAGAGTGGAATGCAGACGAGACGATGTGAATGAAGAGCAGGGCATCAGACATGTCATAGTCCAATGAGGCTACGTACTCACAATAAAGTGAGATAGACCATCGGTAATGATTGTCCCGTAACATCCACCAATTGCGAGAGACCTGTTATCGGGAGATAGCGCAACTGAACATATGTCTTGAGTGTGTTCGACGAGACCGATCTGCAAGTGAGTTGACGTGTCCCAACAGGTGATAGAACGGCTTGTCGAATGAACGATAAATTTGCCATGTCTTGGTATAGCAATGCATGAGTAGTGGTCGCTATTGGGAATTGGCCATTCATAGACCGTTAAACCGGTGGATGCGTCTAGCTGCTTGATTGTATTGTCGGATACGACAAAGATGTGGTTATTGAACCACCGGAGACCGTTGTTGTACGAAGAGGTCACCATTACCGGGATGTCGACGAGTAAATGACCATCTTTGCTATCCCAGACTCGAACTGAGTAATGGGTGGCGGTCGCAATTTGATTCCCGTCCAACGAGAACTTGGCCGCGATCACGGATTGCTTGTGATGATGGAATCTGTGAATTTTTTGGCCACTCGCGACATCCCAAATTGTGGCTGTCGAGTTCGAGGATCCCGAGACGAGTTTCGTCGAATTCGGTGAGAAATCGACGGCGTGGATGTCAGAATCCTCCCAGTGTTTCCAGACTCTTTTGTACGTCTTGGCGTCCAACACCAACACATTACCCCAGAATGTCCCCCCTGCAATCCATTTCCCGTTCTTCGACACGGCGAGACAGAGGATATCCTTCGCTTCCATCGTTGCCACTTGTTGGCTATCTTGCACTCGCCACGCTTGAATGTGTTGATATCGACCACCGCTCAAGAGATGCTCGCCATTTGCTGAGAATGTCACCGCATGTAGGTCCCTGCTGGCGTTGATTTTGATGGCCAGGGAACGCTCTTGTCCAGCTGTCAGTATCAACGCGGCCCCATCTTCTCAATACGCACCGGTCATTGTCCACGACATGGGGAATGCCACAATCTAGCGAAACAAGGATGTGAGTCAGTGGAGAAACTGTCGTCCGTACGCCCTTCGAATTTTATACACGTTGTTCCTCCCTCATATAGATCGGTACCCACACTTCATTACCTCGTGTCTTGGGCGCTCGTTCAGGTCGTCTCCCAAAAGTCTCCCAAATTTCTGAATCATGGAAATATGCATACAAACGACTATCTGCATGGCCGACACGACGTTAACCACCTCATCGTGAGTCATCGGTGGAGATATCTATCTGCTTGACGAAACCAAGAGAAATATCCCATTCCACAGAGCATATGATGTACGCTATGCACGTATACCTCGTTCCTGTTATTCTATCCCAATCACGCTATTCCTCCAAAAAATGGACCGTCATGCCCACTCGCAACCATCATTCCATCTTAGATCTCGAGGCTTTCGCAGGTGACAAATCTGATATACAGAGAATGCCCATCCGCCCTATTTGTGGACAAAAGGCTAGACCCACTGGCCCAGATTCGGTGACATTCACCAAGATCAAATCGTGGCCTTCCAGAGTCGCCCTACATGGGGGTCAAGAATCGGTCATGGCTGAAGAGCAATGCGGAATCAGTCGTCCTTTTCGTGACGCAGTGAAACAAACCCTGGATTGACGTCATGCGAGTGATCACACTTTTCTCCACGCTCTGGCGTACTCAACGGCTTGTTGGAGTTTGCAGCACAACTCTTCTTGACAATTAGCTCGTTCAGATTTGTAGTACTGGATGCTCTAGATATGTTATGCACTGGCAGACGATCGTCTCTGTGTGGACAATGCAAGGGGTTGTGTAACACGTTATCGTGAAACTGAAAAACGACTACAACATTCGGAGTACTGCCAATGTAGATCAGCGAACGAGGCATATATATGCAAACGGGCTACAAAGCAAAAGAATCTACCATGTTCCATGTACGAGCTACTGCATTCGCAGGTCAAGTGAACGCGTCGCGCTCCAGCGAATTCAACACGACCGCCCGCTCCGAGACAACCACGACATCGTCCTTGTCCACGTCCGTATCGACCCACATATCCGCATCCGCACCCTCATCCAAGCTATTAGGCACAAACGCCATCGGCATGAGCGGCCGCCGAAGCTCGTCCGGCGGTCTGTTGCTGGCTTTCACGTGGGAAGGAGACAACGCGGAGGACGAGAACGACGTTGAACACGTCTCCCAACGCGACCTTCTCACGGTCGTCGTCCCAATCCTTGAATACCATTGCCCGTTTGGCACCGCGGCTGCTGAGCCGCTCTCGCAAGATCCTGATCCTATGTAGATGGGCACTGCGCGCGCACCGTTCCGCAGAGCGTCTTTGTGGGTGGCTCGACTAACGTGAGTCGACAGGATTTCGTGGGGTACGAATGATATTTGAGGCGTGCACACGCTTGTGCGAAGATGTCGCCATCGATGCAACGGGCAACTTGAAAGCCCTCACGGAGTGGTTGCTGATAGGCGGGAGCGTTTGATTCGGCCTTGGGATCCGGACTCCTTGGGAACAACAGGTGGTTGTGCGTGCCAGTGGCTGGTCATGGGCATCATATCATGTTAGAAACGCTTCTCGATTGAGCAGGTTGTACTCACTAGTTGCTTTCTCAGTTTTCATATTCACACTCTCTTCGACTGGACTACGACTTCGTCTCCTGAGCGGGTTCCCGCCATCCGAGTCTGTACTACTCCCGAAGCTGAGGCTCTGAATACCCCATTCATTTGTTGACCGATGCGGAGTAATCGCTTCTTAGTAAGTGTGCAAGTTGTGGATGGACTTGTGATGAGAAGGAATGACTATCCCCTCTTGGACCCTTACCAAAAAATAGTTCTTAGTGGAATTTCGCCACGTACTATGTACTTACGTCCTTCATCAGAGCTGATCCAAGTCTGTTATGAAACTGCACGTCAGAGCAATCGTGAGGTCATCTGTTTGAACGCGGTCTGTGAACAAGCTCTAGATCGCTTATCTAATTCGCCATCCAATCACCACCACATCAACTGACCATCAACGCAAAGTTCGAAACAGAACGCCGCCGGGGAAAACGGCAAACAACCGTAGGATCTTCGTGCTAACGAGAAGCAAGCAAATGAGTGACTCGATTCACGTTACAAAAAACTTACCATAAAAAAGGGCACTTCCGATATCACCACCTCTACACCCCTCTCCGTACATTTCGCCTTTAACGTCTCAAAGTCACGTAAACCCTCTGAATTCTTATCGCAGGTAACGATGCGCAGTTTAGGAAGGACCTCGATAGCGTCCAGAACGTGGCGCAGCGTCTCCCGGAAGGTATGCCCTGGATTCCGGAAGGAGATATGCTCGATGGAGGGTGCGAGAGATGGTGCGAGTGGGACGTAAACGGGAAGGTTGTAAATGACCAATTCCTCTAGACGTGTGCACTGGCGTAGAAATGCCGCCGAGTCATGGCTGAGATGAAGTAAGCGAAGTGAACGGAGGTGCGGGGCATGGACGCTCAGAAATTGTCGCACTGCGACACCGGGAGATTCGCGCAGATCTAGGATTCGAAGGGACGAAATGGAGGAGCCGAGGAGCCAGGTGAGAACGGCCGGTTGTGGGATGCGTGTGAGCGTAAGGTCGTATAGGGATACGTGCGCGGGAGGCCGTTGCGCTATGTCGTCAACACCGCCGCTGGATTGCAGCCGGCGCCAAATTGGTGTCTCCGCGGGACGACGCCAAGGCCAAGCTGCGACCTCCGTACCGATCCTCAAGAACCGGATGCGCGGCCATATTCCGAGCAGCTGAAACAGAACCGGCGACTGTACGCCGCAGGATCGGAGATTGAGAGCTCGGATGATTTGTCCTGAATCCTTGAGCTTGGCCAGTGTGAACTGGTCGAACTCGTGCCGAAAAATGCTAACCGAGAGTTCGTAGAGTCGGGGACAAGCCTCTAGCAACTGTACAAAGACTTCCGGCTGCAAGGTACTCTTCAACGGTCCCCCAACAGATAGGATATCAAGGGATCGGACGGCATGGCCCAAAGGTCGTCCGCGGACTGCGGACGATTTGAGCGCAGCATGGAACGATGTTATCGTACCCAATTGGGGGATCTTGTGGAAGAGAAGTGATTGGGCTGGAATGGACCAGGAAGTGCAGACGAGCGAGCAGTTGGCAAGACTGTCGTAATCAGGGGTTCCTTCAGGCGTGTAGTAGACATGTTCAAGGATAGCAAGAACGAGCTCTTGAGGAAGATGTGCCATCAATAGTCAGTGATCTGTCAAAAAGTGGTGGGAGTACGAGAGAAAGCTGCGAGTCGGACAAATAAAGTTAGCCGGCGGGTTGCCGGCCCGGGTGTGCCAGTGATTACCACTGGCAGAAGTTCATGTTTCCTTGGAATCACTGGCAGTGGTTGACCTACTGCTTGGAATCCTTTTCCAATGCCACTTGACTGCCGTTAGGCAGATTGAATTAGGCATCCGCGAACACACTGTTCTCTGGGTGTCCGCACTACTATGTATTTTTCTGATGAAAGGTCGAGGTCCTTCAAGTTCCACTGATAATGTCGACCTCTCAAAGTCCGGCATGAAAAACTCATGAACATGGGCGCAACAAACCTTATCCTTGTTGAGCCAAATTCTGATGTTCTCATCCATTTCATGACGCGCGATTGAACCTATCGCAGGTTTGGTAACGTATCCTCCGACCCCCTCGTCGTTGCTGTGGGGACCTCAACCACTTCCCACTCACATTTTAGGAAGCTATGAAATAGCTTCACTGTTCTGTTCGGCCGACCTCGCCCGTTATAAGTCCACCGTGCGGGCGAGCCAACGCCATTCCCACATTTTTTCATGTCGTTCACCATTGATATGATGGTTCCTCTGGAGGGCCCTGTCGGTGTCGGCGTATTGGTCGATGCAATCATGTTAGGCTGCCTTATCGTGCAGTCGTGTGTGTACTTCAAGAATTCAAGAGGCAACACGTGGTTGTTGAAGGTCCTAGTGAGTCGTCTGCGTCCCTATGAAACCAGCCGATCGCTGGAATGCAAAGAGCTGACGGAGATCCACAAGGTGTCACTCATCCTGTGAGTCAAGATCGCATCCGATCTCGAGTGGATCGGTCTCTGAATGCGGGATCCCGAATGCTAGGTTTCTTTTACTCTCGCACCTCGGTTGCACGGCTGCTTGGCTTTGGGCAAGCAACGAAGTAAACACCGGGGATACATCCATGCCCCATTACGCCCCCATTCTTTTCGGTATTTCCAGTATCTTTGGTGCTATCATCTCGTTCCTCGAGCGAGTGAGTTACGGTCACCATCCTCCCTCGCACTTGCTGACCGAATAACATGACAGTGTTTCTTTTCCCATCGCATCCTTAGAGCATCCAACAACCACCTGTTGGCATTTGTATTCTTCCTTTTCTGTATTTTCTCCTTCACGGCTGCCTTGGGCGCAGCGTGTACATTCTTTGCCAACTCGACTTCCGACCTGATGAGTCAGTTGGGCAGTGGTTGGATATTTCCTCTTGTTTTCATCTCTGGACTGGTCTGTGATCTGGCGATCAACATCGCGACAGGGTTTTATCTCAGATATCAGACACCGACGGATATAACGGAGTGCGTGGCCGCTCCTCTTGATTGACATGCATAAATTGATCATCTGTGCAGTGACTTGGGACCAGTTACCCGCCTCCTCCTCTTGGTCGCTGGTCAGTCTTTCCTGTAGCACTTTGATTTAATTTAATCTCACTCGTGGTAGAAACGGGCGCTGTGACGAGGTGTGTTACATATATTATCCGCATCTAGGTCATAGAACGAGTCGATTTCTCTTACAGCCTCTTTGGTGTTCCTTCCGTTATCATTGTGAGTGTGCGTCTCCTGAAAACATCCGCCTTATTAACAGTTCTGTCACAGTACTGGCTGACAAAAACGAACTGTGAGTTCTCTATCGTTCTGCCGTACGCGAGCTGACGCCAAATCCTTGCCAAGTCATATGGGTTGGTATGCTCGTATTCATGCCAGGAGGCAAGTACTCTGCTCAATCCTTCTTGATAGTAGTTATTGACGATTCGCTCAGTGTTCGCAAACACCCTCCTTGCTGCGTCAGTCAGCCTTCCCGTTATCGCTCAACCCTGACTGATCTTTCTCCCCGAAATCTGCACCAGACTCAACGCTCGAGGGCATCTACATGCTGACATCGAACATCAACGGGCCCGTGTGTTCAGGATCGGCGACCAGCTCATCGATCAACGCGCCAAGCGGGTGCGTACCTCGGGATTTGCCTGGTGCCGGCATAGGTTACGTCACTGATACGCTTTGTTAGCCACCAATCATAATCGCCATCTCCAAGCAAACTGAGAAACAAAGCGAGAAAAGCCCTGTGTAGAACCACAGGATGCGTACGTCTGGAACTATCAATGCAGCCATCGAACCGTCCTTACTTATCGTTATTCAGCTGTCCAGAGAAGTGGGCCATCAGAGAGACGCTGTTGAAGTTGAATGGTCAGGATTTCGGATGGGTGCAATCGTCGCCTTGCTATGTAAGATGCCAAAGAGCTGAATTTCTTTGTTTCGTTTTTTTCTTTACGCTGGGTCTGTTCTGGTAACAGGTCCACATGCCATACCCTGGTGCGAGAGTCAATCTCGACCTACCACTTTCCTTACGTTGTACTACGGACTCCTTCGTGTCTTTGTTCTGCAATAACAGGTTCTGTGTTTCATCGAATATTAAGATGGGCCAGGCTTGATCACACCAAGATGAATAACCGTGACATGATGGTCGTCTTATCAAATAAGATATTACTGTGGTTACTTGCTCTCTTCGGAGATGGGTGCAACCTGTCAAGTGTGAAGCCCAGTTAGTAAAATGACGACAGCCGATGTTATGCGATTCCTTAGGAATAGCGAGGAGATGAAAAAGCGTAAATAGGGTATACTCTATTGACGAACAGGTGCTGCCTCCTTTTTCGCTAATGTATGTAAATCTTGTTCTGTCGGGCGACGTGAAGTCAGGAGGGACGAGGGTCAACGGTAGGCAGCAGAGACACTTACGCATCCCCCACACATGATTTCTCAGATCAAGGAATTCTGATGGCGAGTCTCAAGGAGGGTCAAGAGAACCAGTAAGGGAACATACCTATATGAAGGCCATCATACAATTTTTTCGATTCTGCACGAACCCGCGAAAGGTCGTCTTTACTGGCAGAACTCTGCGAAAGCGCCTTCAAGTCTTTTTCCACCGCTTCGATTCTCCGCACATGTGCGGTCGCCTGTAGCAACCCCGAGTGCACAGGAACGTAAGGAGGGCCGTCCACGCATTGAAACCATTTATCACGATACCTTGGCAGTACTAGCTTGTAGTTCTTCGACGCTGGCCTGCAGCGCTGCCGAGGCGGCCTTGTATTCGTCGAGGAGGTGGTATGCAGCATATGCCGACGCAAGCGAGAAACCAAACAGGAAACCGATAATCCTACACCGTACCACAAGAGAATGAACAGTATTAGTACACACACTGGCGGAACCAAGCAATGCGAAACCCGACGAACCCGCCACGGAACCCCCCGACGGGTTTTCTTGGACTGGCTACCGTTCCGAGGTTGGGTGCAGCGTCATTGCGGACGATGGGAGAGGTGGAGATGAGCCTCGCGTGACGCTGGACGAGACGGGAGAGGGAGCGCGGTGTGAAGGCCATCGTGGTGGATGCAGAGTTATGTATGGCTCGGCGTTAGCCGAACGCGTCGCGTGTCGACGCGAAGCATTCGAAACAACCGTGACTTGGCTTCATGCCTCCAAAACGAAAGAACGACGATGCTGGCGAATCCAGCGCGCGAGAGCGCAAGAAAGTCAAGATGGCAGATGCGCGCACGATACCAGTTCAAGAGACATCCACCGCAAGTGGCTCTAACCAGGGAAACGCCGTAGCGTCATCTTCTGCAGGTCCTCCAAAGACGGTCGTTCAGTTCGACTGTATGTCCAAATTCCATTCCGTCGTAGGCCGACGTTGATGGTGTACATAGCTATGCAGGGTTTGCCAGCGTCTATAGACGTGGAGAGGTTCACAGAGGTGTGTTTGCTTCACCCGCTAAGGGTCGCGACTCAATGATCGTCCAGGCGCGTGCGTACGAGATTGATGCAATGCAAAAAGCGATCAAGACAGCTAGGCATGTCACCTGAATACCCTCCATACAGGCTTCTTGACGATACTTGTTAGTGAAAGCTCGACGCATCGCGCATGGCAAACCCTGCCCCGCCACCTCCGTCGTAGGGCAGCAAGTCACGATGTTCGACGCGTTCCTGTACGCCTTCGAGACAAGGCACGAACAGAGGTAAGTCTATCTTGAACTCTGGTACCCTATATATGCACCATCCTATAGATGGACCCCAATAAACGTCGTCTCCTTGGTCGACCCAAACGAGGCAAAGCGAATCAAATCACTCGGACCGAGGCTTTCTTGAAACGCCAACGTAAGTCTCGTTACGTGACATGCTTTGTATTCTGAGTTCGCAAACTCGGCTCCAGGCGACAAGTCATGGCTCGAGACACATATTTGGCATGCCAAGCGGGCTAAGATGCAGGATATGTGGGGGTATCGACTTGTATGTCTTGTACAGCGCTTAGAAATGCAACAGTTGATGGATCCTCTGGTTAGGCTGTGACTCCTACCGAAAAGGCTTTCCGACCATCACACCGCGCATCGATGCATGGCTCTATCTTACACGACGCATCTTATTATGCGACGATAGAACTCAAAGGACCACAACTACTCCTTCAAGCATTGCTCGAATTGTGCTGCGATCCCCAAGTCTCTGGAATGAAGCGGTTTGTATCGTATATCTAACTCTTTCCCGTTATTGACCCTTATGCTAGTGGCATGGCGGGCGCGACCGCCCGCGAAACTCATGCGTACAAACATGCGAGTTATCCGCTCGGTCTGTTGGGTCCCATGACAATCATATGGCAACCATCGTCTTCTGAGGTTGACGCATCGCATACGCGAGGGCAGTCGGGTAAAGGAAAGGGGAAAGGAAAGGGGAAGGAAAAACAGACGGAAGATAGCCCATTACCTGGATCCAATAATAGCCCACGGGTGATCTGGGTCCGTTGTCATCCAGCTATCTTTGAAGATGTTTTCGAATCGCTGCAAACTTCGGCCTCGTACGTCTTGGAACAGAGCAAGAAGAAACACCCACAGGTGCATGCAGAGATCGAGCTCGCGGATCTTAGAGGGTGTATCAATGCTTTCGAGATTATGGGACCCAAGTCGAGTCAGGTCATCAAAGGGGCTTTATCGCCTGCTGGTAACGACGACAGAAAGGACGTAAAGGAGGTTTGGGAGCTTTGCCTGAACATGTGAATGTGTCCCTGACGTTTGCGAACCTGCAGTTTTGGAATTCTTTGACAGATCTACAGACTTCTGGCAGCATATCACGTGGAATGGTCATCGGACTCAAGGTTCTCGATCCGCGTTTGAAGTATGGTTATTGGTTCGGTGTAATATGTCGTATTGAGATTCGACCTGGCTTTTCTCAGGTTCCCTCCAAAGAATGCCAAACCACATTTCCCTGATGTTACGCAACCTTCACTCCAACCGTCCACGTTTATCTTTCCCACAGCCCTGACGGCACAGAGCGAGATATGGGATGTGGAGGTGCGGGGATCTCTCAAGAAGCCGAAGTACAAGAAGAAGGATATTGATGAGAGGCGATCCAAGGTTGGCCTCACTCTTCCGCTGCTCCGTCCTGTTTTCACACCATCGTTTGTAGAACCTAGTTCCAGGTACCCCGCTCAGCCCTCTCCGTCAGGATGACCGAATTCCCATCCTTCTCATCCAACGTTCTGTCGAACCATGCCCCTCTGGCTCTACGTCCCAATCCGACAACACGCAAGGTGTCCACGGATGGACATTGTTGTTCCCTGCGGGTTGGGCTATGGCTTTCCTTTCTTCTCTGGTGTATACGGGAACTCGATTTGCTGGCCAACGCGAACGCATGAAACAGTTCTTTGAAGCTGGTGTCGGTGGGTTTCCAAGCGACTATCCAAGCATCGCTGCGCATGACGTTGTCACCAACGATCGTGCTGAGCAAGAGAAAGCACGTTGGGAAAGAACGCCTCCCGCGAAAAAACCAAACTATGACAAGTTGGGAACGAGGAGTCCCTGGCTGGCGGATTGGGGCGTCGTGCTTGGGTTGGAGAAGCCGACTGTGAGAATCGGGGGACAAGGGTTGGTGACAACACAGCGGGAAGCCTGCCCTGATCCAGACGCGATGCAGACAGATGGGGAAAACTCCAACGTCCGGCCCTGGCTTCTGCGAGGACCTCGGGTCCCAACACTGCTTTCCAACGCGTTCATCACACCAGCGCAATTTCTGGATGAAATAAACAAGCTTCGGGCAAAGAACCACATGGCACATTTAGACGCGTCATTGTCTGCGGAGGATCTGATGCGATCGGCGCTCGTCATGGTTCGCACGAAGATGGTGCGGAGGGGTGCACCAACAACTATGGCGAATATCTACAAGATGGACGACCCCGAGGCACGTAAATGGATCAAGGCGTTTGAAAACCCGAATCAAAGCGCTGCTCACCCGGGCGATTCGTGCGAGCCGAAGGAGCCCGAGGTATGGTGTCTTCGCTTCTTGACGCGCAGCGGATAGTGATATTCTCCGGTGTTTGTGTCCTGTTTGTAGCTCGCAGAGATCAAGCCTGCTCAGACCGACATCGTTGGATACGTGACGACGGGGGACGTCTCGCTCTCACGCGGTGAGGGCTTTGCGATCGGTGCAATTCCCGTCGTACAGTACTTTGCGCTGCGCAAGCAGGCTTTGAGGTGTGTACACCTTTTCGTTGCGTTGTTGAATTGCTTTGCTCAGTTCTTGACAGACTTTCTCGGCCGTTGGTGTTGGTGAAGATCAGGGACCGGGACGGTACGACGTGCCGTGCGGCGTACTTGCAACTCTTGGATGCGTAGACAAGATGTGAGATGGGTACATTACAGTAATAAATTTGCTCGATTTCGTGACAATAAACTAGTTGGACCTAATCTAGCGTGCATAATTCGAAAGACTGGTGCGACCTACTGCACATAGGGTCAGCGCAATACGGGTAGGGGCTATGACGTATACTATCAACTTGACCTCACATACTCTCCTTCCACCGTGACAAACTTGTCCTGAAACAATGACTCGCGCTACAACTAACCTTGGAGGGACGGCCTCTGACGTCGTCGTCGGTAAAGTCGGCGTAAGCCTCATTTCTGCCCGTAGCCTGGGCTATCAACTGAAAGTTTGCAAACACCCCTGTTAGCATGGCCTGATGATGATGACGTGCGTCGTGGTGCAGCTTCACAGCGCGCAGAACGAATCTGAATGGCACCGTTCTCCAGATGGAAGCCAGAGCCTTCTCCTAAGGAGGAATGCTTTGAAGCTATCAAAGTGGGCATCGACGCGCTGCCCCCCGGTGTCAAGATGGTCCTCAACGGAGGTGAGCGCACGACTCTCAGCCTCTAGCTTGGATTTTTCCATGGCATCCCCCCTATTGACTTTTGTATTGCTCGACAGGCGAATTTTACGGGCATGACCTCTCCACTGCGAACCTCGACTTGATCGCCGATTTTTTCGAGACGTACCCCAACTATGTGGAGAGGGCATTCTTGTCGGTCAAGGTCTGTCATTGATTGATCGGCGAGCCGTTCACGCTAGATTGACTAGACCCTTCCTGGATCGAAAACAAGGGGGGACTGAAATATATGACAGCCGAACCGGATAGTTCGTGCGTGGCAATAGCCCCCATGTGTATCGGACTCTCGTTGCTGACGAGAACTTTTCTCCAAGACCCGAGAATCTCGAAAGGAGCGTCAACCTCATCAACGAAAAACTGAGGGGCACGAAGCGCCTCGATCTATTCGAGTGCGCGCGCGTGGACGCCAAAGTCCCTGTGGAAGACATGGTCGCGACGCTCGTCAAGCTCAAGGAACAAGGCAAGTTTGATCATATCGGTATGTCGGAGTGTTCGGCAGAGACGTTGCGTCGGGCAAACAAGGTTCGTATGCGTTTGTTTGGTGGGAAGTGGCTCGACCTCGGTGCTGTGGAGTATAGGTTCATCCGATCAGTATCGTGGAGATTGAGATCAGCCCCTTTTCGTATGAGCAGCACACGAGAGACGGTAAGAGGTTTGTTTTATTTCCCGACCGTAGACGGACCGTATTTGCTAGTTATCGCTACTGCCAAGGATCTTGGGGTTGCAGTCGCTGGCTACTCGTAAGTGTCCTTGCGAAAGTTTGACAACTGCTCATATCTTTTCTTGCTCTCCAGTCCTCTTGGAAGAGGTTTCTTGACCGGGCAGATCAAAAGGCCTGAAGATATTCCTGGCAAGTGACTCTAAATGCTCGTGCACTAGGGCAGACTAACTTGCGCAGAGGGTGATTTCCGCCGTCATCTCCCTCGATTCCAGGAAGAGGTAAGATTCTGTATGGAATATTGAGTGCTTTCGGAACTCACCTTGCGCTATCAGTCGATGAAGTACAATCTTGCTATCGTCGACGCCTTGACCAACATTGCGAAGAAAAAGAACGTGACCGCTGCACAGCTGTGCATCGCCTGGGTCTGTTCTCTCGGTTCGCATGTCATTCCTATTCCAGGCTCCTCGTACGTCTCCACGTGGGATCTATCATCCTGCTGTGAGCCTGATTGCGTGCTCCTAGACATCCAAAGCGCACGCTTGAAAACTGTGCGGGCGGGGATATCGAGTTTTCAAAGGCGGAACTCGAGGAAATCAATCAGCTCATCGAAAAGGCTGACGTGAAAGGGTCGAGATACCCTGCTCATGTCGGCGGCTTGTGGGCCTAAGTCGATTATCGGTGTGCGAAAAGATGAATCTGGTTCGCGTTTGTTGTGATGTCTGCATGATGTTTCGAAAGAGAGGTGTACGAGTTACATGAAATGTTCACCAACCACGACGTTACCACGGGTAAAGTTTCTGTACGTCACGCCTCGTTTGAAGTACCTTCACGTTAACTATTCAATTGAATGCGCAAACGTTCGAGTGCCTATGGGACATCAAGTTGAGGGACTTGGATGCGGTCATCGACGTCTCCGCTTTCGTTGACCCCTCGCCCCTTCCATCTCCGAGATAACCTCGGGTGACTCCTTGTGGTTGGGAATGTCGAGGTTCATGTACAACTTCCAGTCCTTGGTGTAGAACCGGACCACCTTGGATGCATAATATTCCTGGAATATCCGCGCCCGGGGGTTCCAGATGCTTCTCATCAGGTCGCCACTCCGAGATGGAGAGGGAACGTCAAAGAGAAAGATAATTGTCAAGGCGGACCCGTGGCACCACTTGAGGATGGAAACCCGGGCTTCTTCCAGCACGAAGTGATCTACTTTATTGACACAGCACGTCTCGCTCCATGCCCAATCCAACCCGGCATCCTGAACAATCTTGCAGAACATCTTGAGTTTGTCATGGGTGGGAGATTCCTCGAGTCCGTACACCACCACATGTATGACTTGCTCGAACAGAGGTTCATTGTCCTCCCACTGGTGGGAGAACATCCCATAACGATAGTACTCTGTAACCTCATGCTTGATGTAGATGTCATCGATGCAGGTCGTCATGGAGGAGACCAACTTGTTGAAGACAGTGTGTGACTCGAATGACGCGGCCTGTTCGGATTTGTCGCAAAGGCGGCCAGAGAGGGTGTTGATAAGCACTGGCGGCAAGTTACGGATGGTATCCTGAACAGCTCTCCCGATGGTCTTTCTCGTCTCTCCTGGATCGATGTACTGGAAAAGAAGTGCTGGAAGGCAAGGTCAGTATGTGCTCTTCGATATAGTCTCGACACC
>JBBPOE010000207.1:0-41069 GCA_038091295.1 Tylopilus felleus | reverse complement strand
GTGGATTCAGAGACACAGGATGGAGACAGAGGCTCAACATGGATGCGACGGCAGCTTACGTCACTTGCACTGATCTCGGATCACATGGTATCCCCGGGTGACATCGAGACTGGGGACTAGCATTTAGCAGCACACATATGAAAAGGCATCTATGACGTGGATGGCGTGTACGTATCTGGGGGAGTGACTCATCAAGGATGTGGCGTCTCGTCGGAATGCAAGCACCGATGACGTTCTTTGGCGAATCGCCCATGTGGGGTTCATCATGTAGGACACAGCATGACAGAAGGCGAGTTCGGTAGGAAAAGCAGGATACGTTGTAGTAGGCCAACGCCACAGGGATGCACGCCAGGGCACTGTGACGTCCTCCAGCTCCCAACCTACACAAGTGGCTAACGGTAGCAGCGCGAGAACTGGATGGCCTTCAGTGCGTCTCACTCCTGATGGTCACCCAGTACTCAGTCTTGGCCTCCCCACGGAACGCGAGCAGAAGTAAAAAGATTTTCATTCGGAGATTGAATCTGAATCACACCGCCAGTCCGAGCTTCTTTTTGTCTCTGGATTTCCTATCTGTTTTTGGCTTTTTAATACAGGGTCATTACAGATGGTAAGGTATAATCAGCGTGTAGGACAAATGCAAATGCAATGAAGATAAAGCGATAGTCCACCGGGGCCATCACAAAAGGGCGACACGGACAAGAATCGATACCGCGGTCTCATGGGACATACGTGACCATCAACACGTTCACGACCAACTTCTCTAGGTCTCCCCCAGACGCGAAAAACACCCGCTCTTTTGTTATCAGCCCAGGCATCCCGTCCGACAGGATCGAAATCTCCGCCTCCGCCAATGCGATCGCGCCAGACTCTTCCACTCGTGAACGCATGATGTCCGAGTCCGTCTTCATCATGTCGAGTTCTTCGTCTTCGGCGGGGTCGCCGTAGTAGCTCATCGGTCGGGCAGACATGGCAACGCTCCGTTTGGAGGGCGAGTAGGGCGCGCCAAAACCCATCATCGCAGGCGTGTCGTCGTAGCCGTCGTGGCCACATTCGACCGTGCGGTCGATGGGCCAGATGTATCCCCCTGCTGCCCAATGGAGCTCAGGTGCGAGCTTAAAGACCTTGAGGGCGTGGTACAAGAGCGAATCGCTCCCTTTCAACTGGAAATCGCACGGTATGTCGTCAGCGCGCGCGCTCTTTCACCGATCACGCCGCATACCCCCACCCAGGCGAGAGGGCAGGCGCGCGATGTAGGAACAAGACGTACATGTGGCACCATTGACTCGGCTAGAACGTCGGCTGGATTCACCCCATAGTCGTGCGTGAGGTAAAATGCCACCTTTCGCCCGCGCGACAAACTCAACACAGGGGACACCAAATCCAAAAAGTGTTCGCTTGGAGTTATGAGCGGGTCCACCGAGGGCCCGTACGTCTTCAGGTGTACTGCAAACGAGATGCTCATCCGGCATCCCTGTTGGACGGTCTCGACTTCGTACTCGCATTCCGCCAGGAACGCGGTCCATTCCACTTGCCCGGGCTGTCCACCTCCAAAGAATCTTTCTTCGGAGCCTTCGGCGTCTCGGATGATCAACGCACCACCACGGTATTGCACTGGGAGGGTGACCACGATTGTGGCAACCCGACCATCGTTTCGCAGCGTGCGTGGTTGTGCCGACATCCGACACCCGCTTGCCATGACTTCTAGTCGATCCCGTACGGTGATGAGGTAGTGGCCGACGGGGAGAGTGGGGAAGAGGGAGTTGCGCACGGCGTCGAGGATGGGGTGGTTTGCGATCTCGAGGGTCGCGGTGAGGGGAAGGTTGGGTGGGTAGAAGAGGGAGTCACGATCGGGGTAGACGTTGATGCCTGCCGTCTGGTGGGGTCGACATGCCGCAATCAAAACGTCCAGCGCAGGCGGTGTGTCGTAATCGACGTCGATGGGGAAATCGAGCGAGTGGGTGATGCCACTCTATTGTGGCATTTCAATGCATTGTCACACGGGCTAGGATGGGAGAAGACGCACCTTGGAGCGGAAGAAGAGGACGAGTGCGGAGGGGTCGAGGGGGATTCGACCGGATGTGGTAGAGGGACGTGATTTTGCGACGAGCAACCGGGAGATGCTTGCGCGGAGTGCGTGTTCGGCTGCGTAATCTGACTTGAGTCTCCGTGCGGAGGGTCGTTTGGGGGCGGTGGTGGCACTCTTGAGGGGACGTTCGATTTCGAAATCGGTTTGACTTTTGGTGCGGTGGTGACCTTGATCAGAGTGTCGACTGCTACCGTCTGAGAGACGGCTGGCAGAGGAGAGTGCGGGTGAGGAGAGCACTGATAGGGGATACATGTTGGAATGGGAAGATGGATGTGAGGGAAGAGGCAGAGCCTATTTACCACCTCGGATGCGGTGGCTGTATAAGACCACCTGCCCGAGTTGGCTTGACCGATAGCGGATTCCCTGTCACGGCCAAGGCAACGTGTTTGATGCTCATTTCTTCTCTGGAATATGGAATGAAAGATAGCGTGGATCACAACTGTGGGAGCTTGCTGTGGTTACCTAATCACGTCCTAACAACAATGCGTATTCAACGTGGTACTCGAACAAGACAATAAAAACGTCGTGGGTGCCAGCTTGTTCTCCGGGAACCAAGCAGATTAACGACAACGACAATGCAACGTCAAGGGATGACCGCGGGTGACAAGCGACAAGCTGTTCATGGCGGACTTGCGCGGAACAACGCGAGGCGAGAAGCGGATCCAGTACTGTTCCCCTCTTTTGTTCCAGTTGTTCCAGTAGCACGAGCGTCCAGGGACACGAGGTATGAGTGAACGCAGCACGTTATGGTGGTGCACAGAAAGGGGGGCGTGGAGTGCAACGCGGAAGGGAACGGGATAGGTCGGATCACGAACAGGCCAGATATAGCATCACCCCTCTCTAAAAACCGAGACATGAAAGGCACCACAAGCATCAACGTCGTTCTTCTCTTCCGATGGCCGCAGGGCGGCGTCGTGCGTCATCGTCACCCACAGTGATCGCGATCATGGGCCGGCATTGAAGATGCGTCAGTGGCGTGCAAAGATAGGTTCGGGCAAAGGAAAAAGCGTGTCTCACGTACATTTCCCCCCTCGGTGTACGTACAGCTTGCGAGACGGAAGGCCTTCCCTTCCCTACCCCCGCAGGCATCTTTTCATTTGCGTCTCGAAATGACTCTCAACCAAAATATCGCGGGGACCCTTGACAAAGCTTCGGCGGTAGGTCTGAAGCCAAATGGACGTCTGGGGTTAAAACACCGGGATCGACGCTCGTGAAGAGAGAGAGGGGGGCTATGAAGGTTCTTCCACTTCGTATTCGAGAGAATCGAAACCGCAGACTCTTCCTCTCCTTTCTCCACCACCCGACGTTGTTGGTGTTGACAAACAATCCGCGACGTTCTCTTTCGTTAGGACAATCGACCCGAACGCGAGTTTACGGATGGGGTTGTATGGGATGGAACGCCAATGGCACACGGATGCCCTTGGCCCCCATCACCGCGTCCCAGGGCTCCCCTGATGCTTGCCCAGATCCCATCTTATCTCTCCTTATAATTAGTCACGGTATAGCGCTGAACAAGGCAGGAACGGGATCGTCCTCCCCCAACACGTGTTCTTCAAGATGAGGGTCCTCCCTCTGTTGGCGCAGCCGCAGTTGATCATGGGCTCGGCATGTATGTGATGATACAGTCACCAACCTCGGCCTTCATGTGCGTCCGCCATTGGCTCTTCAAGGGTAAGCTGTGTTCATAGGGGAGATCCGGATCTCGGTTGTCTCCGACGCCATTCATTACAGATAACAGCGTGCGTTAAAAAGTACGCGGCTTCCTTTTTTGCAGTGCACGGACGGGGCAAAGGGGGGCGGCACAAGAAGACAGGTGAAAGCGAGAAATGAAACACGAGCGGTGGGGCTCAATCATGCACGGGACTCTCTTCCGTGGCATCGTTTCTCGGCGACACAGGCTGGTACAGATGGTCACGTACTCTGGCCCGTCCGCGTCAGGAACGGAACAATATCAGGGCCGCCGGTGCGAGTTGCCGTATCTGTATATGGAATGCCTTCAAGTTGCGGCTCGTCCAGAGCAAACACAGGATGGACCAAACGCCCGATACCAAACACGTGTATCTCCATGTCCAAGGCCCGCGTATTCCCTTGTGGCCTGGTAGTTTCCAAAGTAGCCGGTCATCGAGAGGCATCAGGGAGCCTGGAGCGGGCGGCTGGCCTGATTTCCGCCTGATCAGGAGCAGATTATCAGCGATGCGTTCCGATTCAAACCTTCATCAGACAAATCCAAAATGAGTTAGAGGTCCGCTGTGAAACGGGCGCGCAGCTTGCGACAAGTTGCTGTGGTGTATGAGCAGGGAACAAGGCAAACCGTCTACAATGGCCCGAAACCCAATGGACACACGTGGACACAGATTACCATATGTGGTCATACATGGGCGCTTGCAAATCCCGACAACGTCTTTAGTCAAACCATGACCATCCTGTCCAACTCTCGACCACCGGCTGACACAGGAATAATTGGTTATCTATCTCCATCGAGCATCTTCACACTTACCCATGACCCATTTGTCGCCCGCCAAAGGTGTCTCCCGCGCGATCATCACGCAGTCCTTTCAATATCCAATATGCATATGCAATTCGAGGCGCGCGACATGTCCGTTACAGGACCGGTCATGTATGTTTTCCGGTTCGTCGGTGTTTGTGGACGCTGTGTCCCCATTCGGAACTCTGGCAACGACGGTGGCGTTTCAAGGTTTCTAACCCCCTCCGCACTCTCGGGTCCCCCCACTCGTCTGCGCCACGACGCCCGTTGGCGAGGGCACTTTTGGTGGTCGTCCGACAGCTACCTATAGTTCCGTCGAATTACTTGTAGTGAATCATTATTAAATCAGTCGACGTCTCAGCCAAGCCCAGATCTTACAAGCACACAAACCGCATGGGCCGAGCGCGGTTGATTCAAGGACACGTTTTGGTGGCAAGGACGCGTGGTGGCCCAGTCATCTGGGACTATAACATGCCCTGCTTGCGTCTAAAGCGCTCAACCAAGTCTTACTCACGAGTTGACTCACCCTGGTCACGGTCTCCGAAAAGAGGAGCAACGAGCTCACGAGTCCCGCTTCGAGTTTGCGTTCGTGACGCAAGGGTTTGATGCGATCGCAGCCAATGGTGCGTAATAGGTCGCTGTTCAGTTCGCGCCTCGTATTCTGACGACCCCGCCGAACCGCGGAGGAACAGGAGAGGATCCTTTGGTGGTTCTACACACGGAGCGCACCACGGGGGGTCCCCGGACCGAAGGCGCGTTTTTTTTTTTTCCCCCGCGCACGGGAGACGCTGTTCTTCAAGACCGAGTGCGTTCGTGACACTCGATCGTGAAGAACAGATGATCTCCACTATGGTGCTCATCGTGATAGAGACAGGTTTGGGGTCCGGAAGGGCTTCCCCACGGTCTGAATCTTTCGAGTGGCCGCCATGTTTTGGACGAACGTCAAAGACCTTGTTTGCACTTGTTGCAGACGGCGGGTTCCATGGTTTGCTTAGTCAACAGACCACACAACTACAACTGCGGAGATTCAAAAGTAGAGTCAGTCACCGTCTTCATCCTTGTCTTCGTCGTCCACAGCACGCAGATTGTAGTCTCGTCGTCACCTTTCATTGTGCCGTGATCACGCTCCTATGGTCAAAGATGACGAACTCAAGGAACGTAAATATCCGATCTCTGTGGTGCCGCCCCAGAAGAGCCGAAAGGTCCCAACATGCTGACGAGTCTATCAAAGTACAAGTTTGTTGTTCCGTCGGATGAATGTATTCGTGTCACGCGAGACAAAAAGAGTGGATAAACCTGTTTGGGCGTTTATGTGGCTACTGCAAGTCTACTACTACCAGTCGCTGTGGGCAGAAAGAAGGTGAACTATCTGGATGGTCCGAGACAAACCATTGACGGTTGCGTTTCAAGCTTTGAACCCTCCTGGAATTCAACTCAAGCCCATCTGCCCAGTGGCCCCTTGGCTGTGTAGCATCTTCGTGCTCTCGATGACCATTGGACGGCTATCTATGGTTCCGTTTCAAGATGCGGAATACACACAATAGTTGATGAAGTCGAAACCGAATTAGTTTCACAGCTAAGCCTAGATCCAGGGGTCTACAGACCCCATGGGCTGAGTGCGGCTGATCCGAGGACAAAGGTGTCCTCGGATGGCCATACTATAAGATGCCCGATTTGCATCTAAAGCGTTCAACCAAACGTTCCCCCCCCCACCAAACCTCTTCCATTAACCAACAATTTGACCCCTCGAGTCCGCTTTCTATGGATGAGCCAGTACCTTCCGAAAAGCACGATCCGATCCAAGAGGGCGCCCCCCCAGAAGAGCCCGGAGATCCTAACGAGCCGGCGAGTTTGTTCAAGTATAAGTTTGCTTTCGCGTCAGAAGGTTTCTTCGTCGGTTGCGACGCAAAGGGTCGATGGTGTGTATAGGTCACCATCCAGAATGGGCCCACCATACTGACGCATGACGGATACACAGGAGAGGAGTGCCCTCTGGTCTTTCAGCTGCTCTGTTCAAGGAGTCCTCGATCAACGTGCGCAGTATTTGTGCGGGTCCCAAGGGTGAATTCTTTTTGCGCACCCGCTCGATGTGTTGTAAGACATTTGAAAGATGCACTTGATCACGAAACCCGATGGTCTGAACTATTTGCCTCGTCACACAGACGGCCATGGGATACCGCGGGGCGTCCCGATAGCGGAGATCGCCCTTGTCGCGTTTGGTCCCAATCGCGCCTGCTTTGCGTACCTTTCGAACGGCCGTTATCTTTGGTCAAACGTCCCTTCATCCTTGATTGACAGAATTGATACCATCGGTGTCTCAGAGATCGATGCTATCTCGATTGGTCCTGGAGATAGCTGGGCGTTCACGTACAAGGGCGGCGGATGGTGGACACACAACGTTCCCTCCGAGTTGGTCACCAAATTGCGCGCCGTCGCTTTTGTCAAGGTGAGGGCTTCTCCTACGCCCATACCATGCAGCGATCTGAACGGGTTTGACCGATATGGATATTGTGGGTACAGAGTATCGTCCTGAGTCCTCAGGATGCACACTGGTTTGTCGAGGATAACGATGGAGGCTATCATTATTCATTGCCAGATGCATGGCGCGACGACGTTGAGCGTGTCCTAAAGGGTTGATGGACGGTACATTGAACGATCAGTTTGTGTGGCGTTCGAGCGCGTGGCTTCTGTTGACCATGTTACTTTATCCTGTAGAACTCACGTCGGACTCGGGTTAATATATGACATACCTTTTGCTGGCGCGATAATCGTCCAAAGTACACACGGGGAGCAATGCAGTACCGAACACGCGTATTTTCATGACCAGTGTCCACGTTCTGAAGCTGGGACAGCCTTCCTCGAGGCGGGTGATGACAGGTTAGTCTAACAATCACCACGCCCCTGAGGAACGTGCTGTTGACCTGATCCCGGAAGATTTGGTGGTCGATTATTCCTGATTCCACCCGTCACCAGACAAATACGTACACGATTTGGAGATCTTCTGTGAAATCAGGCGTCAGGAGGAAAGAAGGCAAACCGTTTTACGGTCGCCCATATATGGGTCATCACGAGTAAAACCCGCTTTGCGCCGGACACCCTCTTTGGCCTACACCCTGACCATGCTGGTTCAAATCTCCACTACCACGGGGACGTCCGGCGCAGTCCTCTGAATATCCAATATCCACATCCAATCTGGTACGTGCCTTTCACGGCAAACTTTGGAACTGTGTGGACGATTTGATGTGATGATCGAGAAGATACATATCCATGGCGAGTGATGCAGGGTCGTGGGCGATAGATGCAGCTGCGCAAGTGCATAGATAGCTATCCATTTCTGTCAGCCAGTGCTCGAGGTTGGTCACCGTGTTGTTTGTCAGATCCCTTTTGCATGGTGAGGCCTGGAGGGACCAGATCTTCGCCTGCTGCAGCATGAAAACGACAAGATCGCTAGTGAGAACGGTCCTTGGTAGGTCGATTGGCACAGGGAACCGTATGTCTGCAAATCAGAAAGCAAACGTATCATACGGCGAGTGCCTTTTCTTTGAGCATAGTATCAAGTAACAACTGCTAACCTTGAGGTAACTCAGCGCCTGACTTATGAAGTCACCGGCCAACCAGAACCCATCAACCGTGCCAATGACTCGTCAGGCCTTCAGCAACGTTACGACACAACACCGTCCTACGGAAGTTCGTCGGTCACTGATGACTTTTGCTGATAATGATAATGATAAGCTCCTTGCTCCCCACCCGTTTCACTCATAGCGTGCCACCAACCCGACGCCGGGTCGTACTTGCATACCCTTTGGGTCATTGCATTTGCCTGCTCCCCCGGCGGGCGCAGTTACTAGCCCACTTGTCAACCTTGGAAGGACGGTGCGGTCGGTCATGGCTGATCATGCTCCTGGAGTCCGAGTCTGTCTTCAATGGATATGCTAGGACTTTTCGAAAAAAATCACAAACGGATACACTTCGGCCCCCCAAAAAAGAAGGACCAGAAGATCCCAATGAGCTGACAAGTCCGCCCGCGTTCAAGTTTGTCGGATGGTCTTTATGTGAGCCGAAGCGATCGTAGCCGATGATGGTGTGTATGGGTCACTGCTCAGCATGGGCCTTGTGTGCTGACGAAACCGTTCGTGAACAGGAGAGAATTACCCTCCGCTCTTTCAGCCGCTCTATACAAAGAGCCGACGGACGACGTACGTGGGATTTCCGGAGGTCCCAAGGGATAATATGTTTTGCGCACCTATTCGAATTAAATTATTGTGAGCCCTCCGAGAGCCTGAGCCGCCTTTGATCACGCACACCCATCCTCATACACGGACACTTCTGGGGTACCGGAGGGCTTCCCATTAGCTGACCTCCGCCTGATTGCGTTTGGTCAAGCGGCGGGCTGCTATGCGCACCTTTCGAGCGGCGGCGATAAGTTTGGACAGACATCCCCCAGACCATGATCGACCGGATTAAAACCATCGGTATCTCACATATCAACACTATCTCCATGGGTCCAAACGGTAGTTGGGCGCTCGCGTACGACAGGGGTGAGGTATCATGATGTCTCGGTCCATTTGTGTGGTTCTTGGCGCGGTTTTTCGACTTTGCATTCTTCGCTCCCTTCCTATACATCCAAAAATAATATTTGCCAGTCTCGTTCCCAACGTTGTAGGACACGAGCGCTATGCTTACCCGCAAACACTCTCAGGCTGAATTCGCATCAAAAAATCTTGTCCGATTTCTAGCAGCTCGCGAGTATTCTACCGTACTGCCGCCCCGTCAAGGAAGGTTTCCGCCTCAGGCAGCACTTCCCGAGTGATGTGATCACCCGCTACAGAGCCTTCTGATATATGGGGAAGGGACTCGGAAGGTACGACGGTGAACCGTGGCCTGAGGCCTGAACTCAGGTGGACATGAATTACCATAGCCAGAACATAGTATCCCCAACCGACATCATCTTTTTAGCCAAACCATCACCATCCTTTCAACTCTCGAGCATTATTTATGTATGTCGGAGCGACGCGACTCTGAACGGAAGGAGTGGGGATGGTGAGGCTGATTTTCGCTACGCATTTGCCAGATGCATGGGAGTCTGGCGCGGACCGCGTCCTCAAGGGTTGAACGAGTCTCTTCTTGCGCATCTCGCGTTCGTTCCGTGTTCACCTGCACACCAACGGCATCATCGAGAGACTGCAATGAATTTGGAGATATACCATGCGAGTGGTTTGCTTGCCTTGTGATTCTGCAAAGAAAGGATACATACAACCGTGTCCACAACACAATCGTACTGTAGTGGGATGCAAAAGGTAGAGGTTATACGATTCAGGATGGGGGAATCGAGATATGGTTCAAGACGTGTAGACAGGTGGGTCAATGACGTGTGGAGACGAGATGATGAATAGAGAGGAAGATCACTTGTCCCGGCGGAGGGTGGGAAGAAAAAAAAGGCTAGAGGACAGACGCGTGCATAATATATACGTGATGTCATTACCGCAAATCCACGATCTCGAGCGGTATGTCCTTCATCTGTACGTGTCCCTTGTCGGCGTCCTTTTTGAGTCGTGTGAAACCGATAAATGGGATATCAGGGCATGTCAGAGATAAACAAGAGGATATGAGTACCAAGGAAGCAAGAGGACAAAAAAATAGATAAGGGTGACGTACGGTATAAATAGGAATATCGGGATGTGGATGGAACGCTTCTTTGGCGTGACAATTTAGAATCGTTTGTAGACCAGGCGGATCGGTTAGACGGAAGATCCCAAAGCTATGGGCAAAGATGGTTGAATGCTCAAACGACGCCGCGGGGGCGGATAGAGGACGTACTTGGGCGTAGATTTTGGCGCGCAGACAACGGCAAAGGATTCGGGAAGCATACGTTGGAAACCCGAATGGGTGTGCAAGTCGACCGAGGACATGAAACCTGTATATGCCAACAGGAGTACGGGACGATGGCTCGGTGAGAAGCGGACGTCCAAAGATGACCCACGAGTCACTCACATGACTGCGACGGATGCGTGTGAATCTAAAAAGGTACGTCAAGACCTTTAGCGCGACCACCATCACCCTTCATCAACCCCCACTCACCCATCCGAGCGTAATCAATGCCCGTTCCTCCGTGAACTGCATCACCAATTCCTCCTCGTCCATCGTACACGTATCGCTCGTTGAATGCTGTCTGGGAATCAACAGGGTCGTAACAACGTACTTGCCTTTCTGATCCTTTCCCAGTAACAACCCACACGTTTCACGGTTGCGTGAGGTATTGAGGGCGGCGATGGAAAGGAAACGTGGGAGACAGTCGCGTGGGAGAGATACACTCTTTAGGTCTGGAACACAGTCCTCGTTTGCGCGCTCTCGGATGATACGGGCAGACTCTTGAGAGGCTGTGCGGAACCGCTCACTATCGACGTGAAGGGGTGGAGCAGGTGGCGGTGGCAGAGCTTGCGCTCGAGAGAGGGTTGAGAAGGGGGAGGGGTATTGACTGCCAGGTGGCCCGGGTTGAGGAGCTGGAGCGGGTACAGAGGGACGAGGGAGCGCATCGGCAGGATAGAGGAGGGCGGACGTCTTGGACCTGTCTGGAATGAATAGGAGGGAAGAAGGCGCTACTTCGGAAGGTTTGAGGCCCGGATAACTGAACATGGATTGCAGGGAAGGCGTATAACCTTGTAAGAGTTGGTGTTGCGACATGAGCTGCGGGTATCGAACGTGTCCGTCAGGCGGTGCGGGTGATGTGGTTGTGATTGGCATCGGGTATGAAGGACTAGAATGGAAGAGAAAGTGAGTGAGATATAACAGTTGACGAGATCGGCCTCCGTACCCTTTCACAGGTGGCGCCTGAAGCCTGTCACAATGATGGGATGAGGGCGGATATGAAGACAGAAGCCATGATGAAGCTAACCTTGTCGGACTTTCTAGTGGCATGGAAGGAGGAAGGGCATCTTCATAGACGGGTTCTGCGCTCCTTGGTGAAGGCTGCGCATACTGGTAGGTGCGGTTCGAAGGCGCCGGTGAAGGGAGGACACTGCGTCGAGCTGCGCGGGACGCAGCCTCTGCTTCTTGCTGACGTTTCAGAATGCCCTCCTGCTCTCTATGCCGTCTCCGAAGAGCCTCCTCTTCTTCGCGTCTCTTGGATTCTTCTGGGTAATGCCGGGTGTCGTCACGTTCACGTTCACGCTCTCGCCGTCGTTCCCGTTCTTCGCCACTGACGGGGGTGACGGGTTCTGAACCGGATCTATCCGACCTGTCTCGTCTGACGAGAGAGGGTTCGCGGGAGACGTTTGCGGCGCGTCTTGCAGCTGATATGGCATCCTCTTTCTTTCTACTTGACGTGGTGTCGATCTGGGGTCGCCGATGTTGACCGACTGTCTTTTGTTCGACGGACCTGTAGAGTACCTCGCTCGAGCGTCTTGCTTCCTCTCTCTTCGCATCTTCCCGTCTCAACTGTGCCTCCCGTCTTGCAGCCTCGTGAGCCTGCCAACCTGATTCGTCATGGTCGGGATGCCGATCGGGTCTAGAATCGACTTGCATTCTGACACCGGCGTCCAGTGCGGCACGCACAGCGTCTGCTTCTTCAGGGTGCTGTGCAGCCCAACGTTCGTAGCGGTCGACGAGGATGGGTTTTATTTCACCCAAATGCATGAGGATGTCTTGGCCATTCTGTGACGTAGACACATCAGCGCCAGTTCACAGAAGCGAGTAAGGACATAATCTAGTGATAACGAGCAGATGGAATATGACAGCGTGCTGCGCCAGAAACTACGCTTATCCATCGGATCGCGAGGCGAAAAAAGTAAAAGAAACAAAAGAATGTACTGCGGACTCACGAGGCCAAGGTTATGGCGTTGTGTCGCGGTCAAGAGCGTGAAATATTCCTTGTGAGACGGAAGTCTCTCGAGAATGATGGTGGCTGCTTTGGCGAATTGGACAAAGGCTGCTTCGAGGTCGCCTGCCTCATGGTAGGTCCTGCCCGCCTTGCGGAATCCATCGGCTGCTTTGAGCCATTGTTTCAAGCCCTTTGATGGGTCCCAGAGATTGTGTGTAGCGCGATTTGCGAGTTCTGCGATGGATAGTGGTCTGCGCGGCGACGAGGAGGACTGTGGGGACGGGCGGGTGTAGGGGGAAGAGGTCATGGTTGGCTTGGAGAGTAGTGCCAGCTCACATCACGACTAACCAGGATTGCCTTTTTTGATCGACAACCATCATGGACCAGCGACGTGGCTGGACGCTCTTAACAGCCGTGTTTCTGCTGTTCATGCTCGCTGGGATATTTACAGCCCACGATGACCACACCCAGCTGCTCAAACGGAACGCTCGTGAACACCCCATCACCGCACTCATGGCCGACGCCAAGGTCGCATTCACAAACCGTCTCTCAAAACAGAGCAAGACACTCCACGAGGCCGTCGCAGAGTACAAGCGTCGTTACGGTCGCAATCCACCTCACGGATTCGACCACTGGTGGGAGTATGCAAAGAAAAACAACTTCAAGCTCATAGACGAGTTTGATGTCATCAATGAGGACCTTGCGCCGTTTTGGGCTTTGACCGGCGAGGAGCTGCGTCGGAGAGTGTATCAGGTGGGATCGACTACTTTTGCTCAAGATGGGTCTAACGTATCAACAGATGGGGCAGTTGCCTTCCGTCGACCTCGTGCGCATTCAGGACGGCCAAGCGTCTGCCGTCAAAATCAACAAAGTGTACGTCGACAGTGAGCGTGGTTACCGATCTCGGGGGTTCCGTGAATCGCTCGAAAAGTTCCAGGACAAGGTGCATGGCACGTCATTCATTTGTGAAGTGATGCTGACTCTACTCGCAGTTGCCCAACATGGACTTTGCAATCAACACCAAAGCAGAAGGTCGGGTGCTTGTCCCTTGGGAACATCTGCAATATCCCAATCTCACCCTACAAGACACTTCTGGTATGTACCCGTCGCATGACTGGTTCGTCCGCTCATAATCCGCCTTCCGCAGACGGCGGGTCAACAGTGTTGGGTGACTTTACGCCTGACTGGCAGGGTCAAGGCAGCGTATGGGATGCATACCGACGCACATGTCCTCCTGGTAGCCCAGCACGCCAACTCTATAGTTCGTATCGCAACACCAACATTCAAAATCCAAGTCCGCTCTTGGGACATGTACAGGGTTCAGACGATAGCTATGTGTTTGCCAAGACTGTCGACCATGATTACGATTTTTGCGAAAATCCATGGGCTCATTATACCCAGGGTCATTTTTTCTCAGATTGGAGAACGATTCCATTGCTCGCGCCTGTCTTCTCTCCATCGAAAGCCAAAGGGTTTGCAGACATCAGGATACCCAGTCACTACTACCAAGCAGGGACGTCTCGATATTCATACGCATACGATCCTGTTACTAGAGATGTAAAAGACATTGACGACATGGAAGTGCCTTGGGATCAGAAGAGCGATCTTATCTTTTGGCGTGGTGCCACGACTGGAGGAGGTAGCACACCGCCGGGGTTTACGCCGACGTATCAGCGGCACAGGTATGTGCTATTTATAAACCTATTGTTGGGCTCACCACGCACCCTGCCTCCCTCAGATTTCTTCGCATGGCACACGAGACTGCCGCCAGCAATGTAACGATTGTGCATGCCTCGCCTTCTCGGCCTGATACCTTCATCTCGACCACCGTCCCGGCCAAAGGTCTCAACAACGACGTCATGGACGTAGCGTTCGTCTCCGCCGTCGGCGAGTACCCAGGCGGCGAAGAAGAGCTGCGCAAAGTCCACCGTTTTGCACCCTCAGTGCCGCTGGGCAAAAACTGGTCATACAAATATCTCGTCGATCTGGACGGTATGTCCTACTCTGCACGGTTCATGGCGTTTTTAGCGTCGGACAGCGCCGCGCTCAAGTCGACGGTGTACAAGGAGTTTCATTCGGATTGGATACAGCCGTGGTGAGTCGTTTGGCGTGTGCGTCTGTGGATACCCTGAGGACTGACACGGGTGTCGAGGTTGCATTATATACCGCTCTCGTCGTCGTATGCAGAGATCTACAATATCCATGCGTATTTCTCGGGACCGTCGGTTTCGACGATGGACGTTGCGAACGTGACGGTGAGAAGAATGGCCGATTGGGAGGCAGTCAAGGCGGAGAGGGATACGCAGCTGCGACAGATTGCGAGGGCTGGGAAGCAATGGAAGCAGACCATGGGGCGTACGGTCGACTTGGAAGGTCCGTGCCACCCGGGCTAATCGTCTTGAAATGAACTGACGTTGATGGACAGTGTACGTATATCGACTTTGCCTGGAGTATGCGCGACTTTGGGCGGACGACCGAGATGCGATGAACTTTGTGCTGTGACGTTCTTGACGTTGTTCCCCTTAATCGTGGATCTGACCTCAAATGGTGTGTGCATTTAGTTATATCCACTTCAATACTACATCGTTGTATCAATTTGTCGGACTACCACATAGATAGACATTTAGGCTATTTTTATCGCTGCTTTCAACTTCTGATACGCGCTCGAGCTTGACTTCCCACACTCTCGCGCATCAGACGATCAAAACGCCTATGGCGCCAGCACGTACGCCAGAGACAGAACGGGTGTACTTGAGGACCTAGAAATAAATAGGATCGAGAGAATGTGCGAGAGAGCGCATAAATCATGAACCCATAAGCCTTCGCGCGTCCAGCGCGGACATTCGAATCCAAGTCAGGGAACCTGGGCGAAGACACCGGCAAACGATTCAAACATAGACGAGAGGAGATATGAACATGGGACGTACCCATCCAGTCTTTCCTTGATGTGTTCGGCGAGGGTTGGTTATGCACTTTGCGGCTTCGCGATCCAAGTCTTGAGGGCCTTGCGTTTGCGCTCGGTTTACTCGCTGTTGATCGAAGGTTTTGGCTTCCTTCTTGACGGTTGCTGCGATTTCGCAGAGGACGGCCCTGCGACGAGGGCGACGACGGTGGCGATCTGGCATATGGAGCGTATCTGAGAGGACGTGGCGATGATCCAGGTTTGTCGTGTCCTGTTATTGCAGAGTGAACAGCACTCTGCTTCGAGGACGTGAGAACGCGCAACAGTGTTGGGATATTTTGAAAGCCCCTCGGTAAGGTTGTCGACATGGACGACGCCGTGTAATCAATGATTTGGTCTGCGTTGACCGAGTCGTTGCAACCACATCCACGGAAGATGCGGCTGATCGGCTTGACTTGGGCTGATCGGGCACTTTGTGAGGGTGAGCGGAGAAAATCTTCTGGGGTGGATTGAAGGTAGCTGTGATGCAAGTTGACGGAGCGGGTTGCGAGTGGGTGTGGAACGGACGTACTGGAGATATGGCAATTTTTGTGTCTGCCACCATCGTAGTGGCCATTGGCGGACTTTGCTTCCTATGCTTTCGTTTGGGATGGGCGGCGCCGGTGGATTTGACGGAGCGCTGTTTCTCAGCGGGAATGGTGCTCTCTGGTTTGCGTGGTGACGCGGCGGGTTTAAATCCTGTAATTGGGAGCGGTAAAATCATGACATGCGTCTGTTTTCGTGATAACGACGACTTGGCCATCGTTCCCAGGAGTGCCAGAGGTCCGTGACCTCAAGTTCTCGCTTGTGTTCCACCCTGTGTACTACCCACTTAACGACATCCCATTCATAATTCCTCACCGCAAGGACAACCCTGTTGGAGGCCGCAGTCGGAAGAACCAAAGTCCTCACACCAACCATGAGGCTGATGGATGATTGAAATCATCGCACAGCATCGCTTCGCGTGTCATACGGCGCAATGGAACCCGCATGCAGCCCAGGCCAGTTAAGTAGTACGTCCGGCCCTTGCAATCGATAACATCCCCACGACGTCCACGTTGCCATGATTCACCTCTTCCTCGTCTTGCTCTATCTTTCCCAGGTCGTTCGAGGAACTAGCTCGAACACAACGAGCACTACCTGCCCACCACCCGATGGGGTATCATATCGCAGCGTCTGGAGTATATTGGGTACTTGTGGGCTGACCTTGCTGATATGCGTTTGGCGCTCAATTCATGTCAACGTTCCTTCCCTTGGGGAAGAGTGGTACCGCACCTGGCGGACGAAGATTTCGTTCGTCCTAGTGTCTTTTTTTGTCCCGGAGAGTGTAGTTGCGGATGCGACTAAAGAATGGTGGGAAGCTGGTTGCAAAGTCAGAGAGTTTCGTGGTGAGTTCTGTATACGCAGTATTCTATAACAAATCCCATACCAAATATCTCAGAAAGGGGATACGAATGGTCGATGACACACAGTTTCTTCGCAGAGATGGGTGGTTTTGTGTATGCGAATCGCGACGACGAAGGAACGTTCAAGTTAGTCACGATGGATTCCCTCAAATTCCTGGAGCTTTGCGAGGAAGACAAAATCGCAAACCCGATGATCATGGTCGAAGATATCAAGGACAAAAGCAAATCAGATACCCTAGGAAAAGCCATCCTCGCCGTTCAGTTGCTGTACCCTGCAGGTTGCCGTTCGTGTTCAGCAGCGTCTCACGGTTACACTGGTCGAGCTCGACACAGTTTGCATGGCTGTGCTCACGCTTTTGCTTCTCTTGATCTGGAAGGACAAACCACTCCGCCCTGAACGTCCGCATATTTTTTATTCGCCCCAGGAAGTCACACAATTGCAAGAAATGGATCTCGTCAAATTGTAAGTAATTTGTCACTAAACAAAGCGGTTGGGTGCCATGATGACGTGGCTCGCAGGTCGCAAAAATATTGGAAGTCGGAACCAAGCTGTCTATATGAATTGATGGCTTGGTTTGGCTGCAGGCGGAAAACACCATCGAACCCTAATAAGCAGAAACCGCGTCTGGTGGGCATATCATCCGAGCCTTTTTTCGTAAATTGTCGACTGAATAATCTCGATAATCAGCTCAAGCTTCAACAGTTGCTAGAGGTCGAAGTCGCGGGTTTCAGCGTTCTTTCACTTCTTTCCTTTTGCGTCACCGGGATCATTTTCGGTGGCCTGCACCTGACCGCATGGAACTTTGATTTTGCGACAGACGCCGAGAAGAAGGCATGGCGTGTTGCATCACTTATCTTGGCAGGAGCTCCGCTAGCCATGATTGTTTTCTGCTTGACTTTAGCCCTGAGACAGCGCCAGGAAAGTACACGTAGAAGTGGAGGCACACGGGTGTATTTGGGAATTGCCCTTATTTTGCTATCTCGCCTGATCCTCCTCGGATTGATGTTTGCCAGCCTTCGTTCTATGCCTTGCTCCGCCCACCGGAATGTCATCTGGACACTCTATGTTCCTCATATTTAGATTGTTTTTTTATCCACGGTGTTTGAGCACATGCTAGTATATCATCGCTGCCGTGTACTAAATAATATACATGCACCTCCCGTCTTCCTACCACGCAAGGTGTGAACGCGAGTGTTATGGTGTCTTATCTTGACACATACGTGGATATTGTATCACTATATGTCCAATGTATCCTCGCCCCTACATTGCACTGCACCTTCACCTTCGCCTTCAACCTGACCGCACTCCCTTCCTTCCCAGGAAGCCAAGATATGCCCCGCCCCACCGCTCGGCGCAACCCCCACAACGTGCACGTGCCGAGAAAACGGCTATGTGGTGTGCCCATTTATCAGTGCGTCTATAAAAAAGTATGAGGGGGCGAACTATGAGCCTCGGTAGTAGCGTGACCCTCCAAAAGGATGATCTTGCCGGGGGACTGATGCCCGATGGACGTTAGACTATGCCCCGAACGAAACCAGCGAAACGAAACGAAATGAAACAGGAGGGAAGGAGGAAGGAAAACATTGCGCATCGCAAGCAGCGAATATGTTCTCCGTCGGGCGAAATCGCCACCGTCGTGATCTAACCTCTCACACTCACGGGCTCCGACATTGCCTTTTCGATAGGCGTCGAAGTGCGTCCGTCCCAGGTGTACACGAGTCCGAGCCCAGACTCGGTCAGGCTGCCTCGCACCGTCGATAACGAACGTAAACGTAGTGGTTCACATTGCTGTTTCCCAAGCATGCGATCCCATACATGTTGGCCGTTAGTTTGGGACACATGTCGTCTAGGAGTCACGCCGTTGAGCCCAATGCGACGAGCTACCGATAGAAAGCCTAAGTGCTTCCAGTACTGCGAAAGTACCCAAGAAACAAGTACATTTCAGGGTTAGCATCGACTGCCTGGTGTTGTCGACAGCGTGTCTCATCGACGCACCAGCACAGGGCTACTCCGCAAATCTGTAGATTAAGAACGCAGAGATCTTCGAGGCTTTTGCGAGCTATATTTGGAAGAATAAATGGTTGGCGACGATTGATAGAGCAAACCCGCCCACGTTGTATTCGTGACTTCCGGCGATCTGTGATGATCCTTTCGACCCTAGTCATGATTTTGGTGGAGTCTGTGGGTAAAATTGGAGACCGCATTTCATGTTGTATGCCCATTGATCCAATCGTGCTCCATGTCATTTGTGTGGCGTTCCCCATTCATCAATGCATGCATTCACTGTTCCGCCTGCCCGCAGCGAATACATTGAAAGGGTCCGATCTGATGAAATCATCGATCCAACGGAGGCAGCGTAATCGTAAGTCCTGTCTTGTAGCACACCACGGTCTCCCAGACTCGGACAGTGACTCCACGTGTTTCAAGAACGCTTTGAGGTCCTCGATCTCAGGGTGGGTTGCAAGTGCTGCCTGAGTCCGAGCTGGATGTTTGAAAAAAAAAAAAAAAAAAAGGGAATAATAGCAAATTGGCGCTCTGAGAAATCAGCGCGCGAAAACATGAATGAAGAACATGAAGAAAAAGGCGTACCTAAGCGATCGGAAGCAGACGGACCTTTGATATAGCCGACTAGCGCAACATGAAGGTACCCGCAATGTGCACCCGAGAAGCAAGCTAGGAGAAGGACATCACGTTCGCCGCGAGTGTTCGTGCGTGTTCGCAGTATGAACTTGAAAGACATGTATATCACAAGTCACATCGCTACAACCTGGACGATTAGTTGGTACACGTTGCACGAATTCAGAAGCGGTCTTGACCTTTGCCATCCTGATGGCAGTCACGGTGAACCTGTGTCGCGACGGAGCGTCCGAAACAGAGAAGCATGGCCGGTGTCGGTTGCGAATTAACGTAGCTAGGTGGAAAATGAATTATACGGGAGGAGGTCTCGTCCCAGCGGATCTCGAAGGGCCACTGGCACTAGGGCTGTACAAATACTATTACATTAAATTTCGGGATGAATTTTAATGTAATAATATTTATTTTTGATTCGCCAACGTAGTATCTATTCATCGAGTAGCGGTAATGAAATGTATCTGAAATATAATGGTATCTAATGGTATCTAATGGTTGTTGTGGATGGAAATACAGTTAGTGCTTTCTTGAGGCTGTGTGGGTTGTCATCATCCACTATCTCGCCGATTGCTTTTTCGAGTCGTTGTTCAATGAACTTGTAGAGCGGTAGTGGTTTGGTGATGGTCGGAACACCTGAAACTGAGAAGTCAAGTGTTGCGTTGTATAAGTCCTGTCAGCCAGGAGCCCGACAGGCATTAGTCGCAGTGATAACATCTTGACTCAGAGTTGCCTGGTACGCACCTTGAGCACGACACACAACTGCTCGAGGAGCTCCCAGTTGCTATGGCTTAAGTGCCATCTCTTCTTCTTCCGTGTGGCAGCTGCCTTCTTCTTTCCTCCAAGCCCACTATCCAGCTGATCGATCGAGCCAGAAGTGCTGCTATTAGCATGAGGATATTGGCAAGTGCCAACTCAGCTTGTTGACGTTGTGTGTCTGTGCGGGGTTTGGTAGGTGCGGCCATTGCTAATAGTATGTCCGAGTCCAGGACAGGACAGGTGACACAACCCAGATAGTTCCGCAAGCCACCTATAGTGGCTGAACTTAATATCTAAAAATACCATTAAATACGACACACATAATTTATTGTATCCCTAATCTAATGTATTGTAATCATATGTATCATCCAGTACTGTGAATAAAGCCTTGGTGTATTATAATCATATTTTTGAAATTTAATATGAATATATTCCTATATACTCGTATTCTTGTACAGCACTAACTGGCACCGTTTGTCATTGCCCTCGAAGCTGGATGATCCATATTTGACTCAACCGGAACATACCGACAGGCATGGGCGTTACGCCAGGCCTAGGTATCTGACTGTGCTTCGCAGGTTCACAACCGGGAGACGATAAACGTTGACGACGACGGACGAGCAGTGCATGATCGATCTGGCTTACTGAGCTGTGCGGGACTATGAGTTTCAACTTTCAACTGCGCCGCCGACCCTACTAAGCGAGCCGAATTCATGTAAACTACCACGACAATGTAGTTCTCGTTTTGGGTGAGGGCGCTTTGAACAAGTACAGCACCTCGTGTAGGCCTCACTTCAAGAATCGAAAAGATAGCCATTGCCACCCCTCGGTGTCTTTCCACCCTAGAACTCACCCCTCGTTCCACCGGTCCTCAGACTTGCTAGCTACTAGTGGCATGTCGTCCCAACCTAGCACTCAGCTATCATTCATCCGTGTTACAGGTGAGTTACTACTCCAGCTACTACGAGTGTAAGACTACCTCTCAACCATTCCATTCATTCAGCCGTCACCGTCTCTCTGGAATCGGACAGAGGATCCAAACGTCTAACCTCGGGAAAACTGCGTATCGGCTCCCACATGTATAAGCTGATTTATGATGAGGGGACGCTACGCCAGGAATTCATGAATGTGGTGTATGTCTTTCTCTCATCCGAGTCCGTCTCATTCCTCTAACTAGCTGTTCTATATAGCGAGCTCTCACCGGATGCTCAAATCACACTTCGTTACAAGACGTCAACATGGCCACTAAAGCAAACCGCCGGAATAGATACCCACCATTTCTTTTCTGCGAGCCAGACGCAAGGTAATTTCAAAAGCTTATCGTCTCTATCGATGGTTTCCATTGGAATTTCCGAACAGATTTCTCCGTGGTCCACGATGGCATTCGAGTTGTATTCACCCGCCAGACTGCCACCCCCAACTCCCCGACACCAGAGCCGATCGAAACTAGCTCCCTTACAGTCCATCATGATGGACCCTTATCCCCTACAACCGCAGCTATGCTCCAAGATTGTACCCGGTGAGTCCGATGCCGTGATGCCGCAGCTTCAGCTCAACCGACGTTTCAATCCAAGATTCCGTATCTTAGTTATAGGCAAAGTAAGGCACAATCGATGTCCCTCAGCCAACTGTTGAATTCCCCATCAGAGCGGGGTGGGAAAATCAAGTGTTATCCATATCGCCTTCGGGATCGATAAAGCGGTACTGCTCTCCATGGTTTGTCGGTAGTGTCTGTCCCTCACTGGCTTTCTTTCAGTCCTCCTCCCATTTACAGCGCGGAGGAGCAAATATTGAAGAGGGCTCCAGTCACCTGTCAATGAACGGCTCATTCTCCATGATTCTCTTGGCTTCGAGTCAGGAGAGACGGATAACTATAATATTGTCAAGGGTTTCATCCGAAACAGGCGAAGCGTTGAACTCAAAGAGAAGCTGCACGCAATCTGGTAAGATTGTATTCTCGTGTGATATGATCCATTGCTGATTATTCTCTTCCAGGTTCTGCATTCAAACACCTCGAGCAGGCGGACGGCTACTCGAGGTAGCTGCTGAAAATTTCTTTCGAACAAAGAAGGAAACCCTGGGCGCCAGTCCGTGTCGTTTCTCGATGCTCTCCGGTCTTGCTGAACTCTGCTGCAGTGCCCATTATCGTGGTGTATACAAAGCTTGATCTAGCTGTAGATGACTGGATGCTGCGATTTGCGCCGTCTCATCCTGAACTTGGTGAGGAAGACCTCACGAAGCTTGCTTGTTCGGAAGCAGAGTCCACTGTGCGAAAACGGCATGAAGAGATCAATCGATTTGCTGGGGAGTCGCTTCCATACGCAGTCATTTCGAGTAAGCAAACCAAGATTTATTTGATTTCGTTCCTCATGCTGCAGTAAACCTTGACAGCTAAGTACACGCACACGTTCCAAAATTTAGTCGAGCGTACTTACCGTCAAGTTGGGACACCCAACACGGCCGAGGCCCACATCACATCATTAGTTACGCTAATGGCGCAGAGGGTTGTCCCTAGCCTTAAAATCAAAGGGACCATCGAGTAAGGCTTTCCTTCGAGTGTTATGGTTATCACGTCCTTACTTTTGCGCAGAGTTGGGAGGCAAAGTTCGGTCTTCATTGAAACAGCTACCAAAGATTGACCCTGGTAACAGGGTACTGGAAAGCCTTGATGGCCAGCCCTCACTTCAAAGGATACACAATATGGGATTGTCTTTCCGTAATTCATGCTGACATTGTTGCTGTCTGGAATTTCAATGATCCAGCTTGCGTATGTGACGTCTACAACGGGCCGCTGCATAGATGATTGACAATACTCATAGCGCCTGCTCGAGAAGAAATTTAAGGAGCTCGTTGTCGATATGGTGAAAAAAATGGAGACGAGTTCCCTCTCAAATCCCAATAAATTTCTGTGGGTCTCTCTGTTCGGCAACACCTGCACACTCATCAGCATCCCCCGATAGCGCAATTGGTGGCGGTACAGTAGCAGCTGCCGTTCCTGCCTTCCTGACGGCCGTAGTCAATCCTGCGGCCCCGATTGTTCTGCCTATCATTGTAGGTGGGGTTGCCGCTTTTTGGCTTTACAAGGTCTATCAGAACGTGTGCGTTCGTTGACACATCTTCTCGTGGATGCGCTTGATGACGCTCGATGTATCAGGCCAAACGTACATCAGATATTCATAGCGTACATTGTTCACTTGACGCACATCATGGAGGCGCTCTTCATCCTGATTGCTCGCGATCACAACAAGCTCACCCGCCGCATCATCAAGGCTGCTTATATGGCTTACTACGACTCTGGTCTGATGAACCAAGTTCACGTCAACATTCAGAGCCGACGCGGCCTCACCGGACGGGATGAAGCGTTGCAGACGATCGAATCTCTGATCAAGCCTGAGCAATGCGGCGATTCGAGCGTAAAGGATTACTTTGCAGAAATCAACAAGCTGGATCTAGGCAAGCACCAGTTCGACAAAAATGAGGAATGGTGATTGGTTTTCCCTCGCTGACGATGTATCTTATCGTACTACCGAGTCTGTTTTTGTACTTGTATGTATTGGATCTCGCACTGCATTCCTTGATATTCAAGTTGTACGAACGAGAATCCTGTACATGAAGTGTCGTCCGCCCACCGCAACTAGAACGTCATTTGGCCTAATGTGTAAACCGTCGATTCCCTGCGCCCGCGCTACGATTTTTTTTTTTTGGGGGGCGGCCTCACTCAGCTCTCTTCCCGACACGTGTTGACCCATGGCTACCTCGATACGGCGGTACGCGCTAGCAATTATGTATGTCACCTCACCGCAGCTCCAATCCCACGGAATGAACAAGATGACGCCATCATAGGTGGAAGAAAAGGATATTGGAAACAGGTTTGGGCGGAAGGTATCATGAGGCCCTGCCGCGTCCTAGTTAGCATCAAGCTGCAGGAGTAGCGTTACAGGGTGGCGCCATCCATATGTATGTCGAAGTCCGGGGTCTGCTGGTGAGTGGTAATCAACGACCGTGACACCCCACCTGACGTTAGCTGCTTCGGGGCTTGCGATGCCTTCTCCACCAGTACTTTGAACCGCCGTGATTGTAATCCTGTTGGCCGTATCCCCATCGGGATATATAAGATCAGTTCACAAATTGAATTGGAGTCGAGATAGGCGCCGCCTTGCTGCATAGGGCATACTTGCTGCTCCTTGATTCAGTGTTGATACGATCGCAGCTGTGGATAGATGTTCGTTAACAAGCTCGCAGAGATGTAGGAAGAGAGAACAACTTGTGAGATGACTCGCAGTCCTGCGCGTTCAATAAGGAGAGCGAAGCCTAAACTCATCTGCCCCACAGACCCCTCCCATTGAACCGTGAGACGAGAACCATCTCCCAAAAGAGACATGAAGAGTGAACTTTGATGCCTCGTTGCAATTGCCATATGTAATATTAGCAGGTTGGGTACTGCGGAACAGAGAACGTGACACAAAGCAAAGGCAGGTCCCACGAGCACGCACCATACAATACAATTATTTAATAAATTTACTCACAAGGTCCACCAAAACAGTGCCCGGGTCCATCTTACCCCTAGCGCAGATCGGTGTAATAATCGGGAAACGTATTACCCGGATGGAAGTTGTTCACGACTGAGGTGGCAAATCTATGAGTAAGTTTACAAGCTGGTGTGGCCGTACGAAACCTTAAGCCAGCCCGTCTATGGCACGCCGTTGATCCCAGTGCCAGAGGTCAAAGAAATGCTGAAGTTGTCCCCCACCAACCCGCACAGCGCTGTTGACTCGGTTGCTAGACCGTCTGGACAGATCGCCTCATTGGGATGGACGGCTATTTGAGCAGCCCGGAAACGTGACCGTTAGGGTCACTATCAATGGGAGCCGGATGTTCGAAAGAAAAGACGCTCGAAGTTAATGACGGTAGACTAGCGTACCGAAAGGCCAGCACGCACGACGAGGTACTTACAGGTAAATAAAGAACATAGATAAGAGAAAAGAAGGCGCACCTGAGCGATCGTGAGCGAAGATGGATTTCATATGAACAGCTAGCGCAACGCGATGGACGGAAGGCTACTTGAACGTGCAGATAAACATCGATGCGTGTTCGCGGTATGAAAGACACGAGTACACTTTGATTTCTAAGTCAGGTTACAACGACCTGGAGTCCTGCACAATTGGTTGGTATAATGACAGCTACGTGCAGATTTAGAAGCGGTTTTTCAACGAACCTTTGCCACCCCATGAGGATTTGAGCTGTCTTGCTATGGAGCGTCTGAAGCGACGGAGGCACGGCTCATGTTGGCTGGGTGTTAATGTGGCTAGGCAAATGAATGGGACGGGATCTTGTCCCAGCGGATCTCGAACGACCTGGCACCGTTGATACTTCAAGTTGCCCTCCAGCCTTTGATATTAAGAACCGGAACATACCGATGGCTGTTACGCCCACATGTGGGAAGGGTGCGCACTGGCAGGTTCACGGCTGGGGCTGTTACTAGAAACGATCTATGTTGACGACGACGGGATGAGGATGGATCGTAGCCGACTGAGCTGTGTGGGACTTTGGGTTTCTCCTGGACCCTATACTTCTCATTTTGGTGAGGATGCTTCATTGACCTCATGTAGGCCACGCTTCAACTTGCTTCCCACCCTACAACTCACGTCTCACTGTCCCACAGGCCCCAGACCCGCCAGCTAGCATGTCGTCCTCCCCAGAGTTCATCCGTGTTACAGGCAAGCTACTCCAGCTACGATTGTGGGACTACCTCTCAGCCACTCCATCCATGCAGCCGTCGTCGTCTCTTCAGATTCGGAACAATGGTTCAAACGTCTAATTTCAGGAGAACTTCGTATCGGTCCCCGCAGACATACGCTGATTTGTGATGGGAATGGGACGTTACGACTAGAATTCACAAATGCTGCGTATGTCCTTCACCTATCCCTTCCGTACATCTGACCGTCTTTTCTGCATAGTGCACTGTCAAAAGATACCCGCGTTATACTCCACTACAAGACTCCTTTGTGGTTTCCACAAAATGCTCGAATAGATACCCGTCATCTCTTCCAGAGTTTATCCGTGAATGAGACGCAAGGTAATTCCACAACTTGACATCTCTATTGGTAGTCTATTGAACTTTCGAATAGAATTATCGGTGGTCCACGATGGTATTCGAGTTGTATTCAGTTGCAAGACTACCAGCCCCGTCCCTTCTGTACACAAGCCTGCTGAAAGCGAGTCCCCTGCAATCCATCCTGACGAACCCTTATCCCCGACAACCGAGGTCATCCTCAAAGACTGTCCTCGGTAAGTCCGATACTGTGATCACGCAGATTCGGCAACCGACGTTTCGATCCAAGATTCCGTATTTTGGTTATAGGCAAAGTAAGGTATATTCGGCTCTCTCGCCATATGCTGAATTTCCCATCAGAGCGGAGTGGGAAAATCAAGTCTTATCAATGTCGCCTTCGGGATCAACAATGCGGTAAAACTTGAAGCAGATTATCAGTAGTGTCTGTCCCTCACTTGCTTTCTTTCAGTACTCTTCCGATTTACAGCGCGGAGAAGCACATATTGAAACGGGGCTCCGATCATCTGTCAACGAACGGCTCATTCTCCATGATTCTCTTGGCTTCGAGGCAGGAGACAATGTTAACTATAATACTGTCAAGGATTTCATCCGAAGCAGGCGGACCGGTCCACTCGAAGACCAACTGCACGCAATTTGGTAAGATTATGTTCTCGTGTGACATGATCGATTCTTGATTATTATGTTCAAGGTTCTGCGTTCCAACGCCTCGAGCAGGCGGACGGCTGCTCGAGGTAGCTGCTGAAGATTTCTTTCGAACGAAGAAGGAAACCCTCGGTGCCAGTCCGTGTCCTAGTCCTATTCTGATACTCTCCGGTCTTGCTCAGCTCAGCTACAGTACCCATCATCGTGGTGTACACGAAACTTGACGTGGCCGTCAATGAATTGACAATGCAACTGCTGTCATCTCATGGTGACCTCGATGAAGAAACCCTCACGAAGCTTGCTTCTTCGAAAGCAGAGTCCAACGTGCGCGAACGGCATGGTACTATCGACAAGCTTGCGAAGGACTCACTTCCATACGCACTTATTTCGAGTGAGCCAGCTAATATTTTATTTGGTTTCGTCTCTCATGCTGCAATTAACTTCAGCACAAGAGAAGTTCAAGTCCACGTTCGAAAACTTAGTCCAACTTACTTACAATAAAGTTGGGCTACGTAATACAACTGGGGCACAGACAGCATCGGGGGTTACACTGATTGCAGCGCAGAGGGTTGACCCTAATCTTAAAATCAATGGGACCATCGAGTAAGGCTTTTCTTCGAGTATTTGAGTTATCGCGTCCTTATTTTTGTGCAGTGTTGGGAGGCAAAGTTCGGTTACTCCATTAGACCAGCAACCAATGATTAACCGTTGTAACAGGATACTGGAAAGCCTTGGGAGCTAGCCCCGACTTCAAAGGACATAATATGTCGGAATGTCTTTCTGTAATTCATACTGACATCGTCAATGTCTGGAATTTCAATGATCCGGCTCGAGTATGCAACGTCCACGACTGCCGCTACATAGATTACTGACAACATCATAGCACCTGTCAGATGACAAGTTCAAGCAGCTCGTTGCCGCAATGGTGGAAGGAATGGAGCTTCGTTCCGCCTCTAACCACAGTAGAAATGACACGTGGGTCCTCCCGTTCGGTGACACTTCCACACTCATGGACGTCGTTCATCAGTACCCCAGGTAGCAGTTCACTAGTTGGTGCCGTCGCTGATGTTGCGAGCCTGGTTATTCCCGTATGGCTATTTGATATCTATGAGAACGCGTACGTCGACCCATTTCCCGCGACTGTGCTAATTAACACTTGGCGTATCAGGAAATGCGTGCAGCAGAAATTCATAGCGTACATTGTCAACCTGACCCACGTCATGGAGACACTCTCCATTCTGACCGATCGCAAGCACAAGATGCTCACCCGCCGTGCTATCAAGGCTGCTTGCGAGGCTTACCGTAAATCTAATCTGACGACTCAAACTCGCGACTGTATTCAGCACTACCGCGAGCCCGACGGGCGGGATGCAGCATTGGAGATGATTAAAGATCTGATCAAGCCCGAGCGGTGCGGCGATTTGAGTATAAAGACTTACTATGCAGAAATCAACAAGCGGGATCTAGGGAAGCAAAACTTGGACGAGGATGAGGAATGGTGATTGTTTTCCCCGCTGACGATGTATCGTACCGTAGCGAGTCTAGTTTGGTACTTGTATGTATTGAATCTAGCATTGCATTACCTACACGAGAACCCAGTCAATGCATAGTTCGCCCACCGCCGCGACCAGAGCGTCACTTGGCCGAGCGTGTAGACCGCCGTCAATCTCCTGCACTATATACGGATTTTTGACTACCGGTCTCGCTGGCCTTGCCTCCCGACACGTGTTGACCCAGCTGCCCATAGTTGACATATGACACAGAATCTAGATGGGACAGCCGCCGCTAGCAATATTAAACTCGTGGTCTCACCAACAAGTAAGCTAGGCAGAGTCTGAGTCCTTGGTCGCCTGCCTCGCCTTCTCGGCCTGACACCTTCATCTCGACCACCATCCCGGCCAGAGCTCTCAACAACGATGTCATGGACGTAGTGTTCGTCTCCGCCGTCGGCGACTACCCAGGTGGCAAAGAAGAGCTGCGCAAAGTCCACCGTTTTGCACCCTCGGTGCTGCTGGGCAAACTTGAACACTGGTCATACAAATATCTCGTCGATCTGGACGGCATGTCCTACTCCGCATGGTTCATGGCGTTTTTAGCGTCGGACAGCGCCGCGCTCAAGTCGACGGTGTACAAGGAGTTTCATTCGGATTAGATACAGCCGTGGTGAGTCGTTTGGCGTGTGCGTCTGTGGATACCCTGAGGACTGACGCGGGTGTCGAGGCTGCATTATATACCACTCTCGTGGTCGTATGCAGAGATCTACAATATTCCTCGGGGCCGTCGGTGTCCACGATGGACGTTGCGAACGTGACGGTGAGAAGAATGGCCGATTGGGAGGCAGTCAAGGCAGAGAGGGATACCCAGCTGCGACAGATTGCGAGGGCTGGGAACCATGGGGTGTACGGTCGACTTGGAAGGTCCGTGCTCATCGTCTTGAAATGAACTGACATTGACGGACAGTGTACGTATATCGGCTCTGCCTGGAGTATGCGCGACTTTCAAGTTGGGCGGACGACCGGGATGCGATGAACTTTGTGCTGTGACGTTCTTGACCTTGTTCCTCTTAATCGTGGATCTGACCTCGGATGGTGTGTGCATTTAGTTATATCCACTTCAATACTACATCGTTATACGCGCTCGAGCTTGACTTCCTACACTCTCGCACATCAGACGATCAAAACGCTTATGACGCCAGCACGTACGCCAGAGTTTCAATATCCAGGAAGTGTTCGTATTAACGAGACAGAACGCGTGTACTCGAGGACCTAGAAATAGGATCGAAAAAATGTGCGGGAGAGCGCATAAATCATGAACCATAAGCCTTCGCGCATCCAGCGCGAACATTCGAATCCAAGTCAGGGTACCTGGGGACTAAGACACCGGAAAACAATTTAAACGTAGATGAGAAGAGAGATGAGCATGGGACGTACTTCGGCAAGGATTGGTCATGCATCGTTTTCGCACTTTTGCGGCTTTGCAGTCCAAGTGTTGAGGGCCTTGCGTTTGCGCTCATTTTACTCGCTGTCGATCGAGGGTTTCGACTTCCTTCTCGACCTGCGATTTGGCAGAGGACGGCCCTGCATTGAGGGCGACGACGGTGACGATCTGGCGTATGGAACGTATTTGAGAGGACATCACGATGATCCAGGTTTGTCGTATGTGTTATTGCGGAGAGTGAACAGCGCTCTGCTTCGAGGACGAGAGATTCTGAAAGGACGCACAACAGTGTTGGAATGCGGTGAGGGGATGTTTTGAAAGCCTCTCGGTAAGGTTGTCTTGGACATGGACGACGCCGTGTAATCGATGACTTGGTCTGCATTGACCGAGTCGTTGCAACCACATGCACGGAGGATGCGGCTGATCGGCTTGACTTGGGCTGATCGGGTACTTTGTGAGAGTGAGCGGAGAAAATCTTCTGGGGTGGATTGAAGATCGATGGAAGGATTGAGTAAGCAGAACTGTGATGCAAGTTGACAGCGCGAGTTAAGAGTGGGTTTGAAACGCATACTATAGATATGGCCATTGGCGGACTTTGCTTCCTATGCATGGGCGGCGGTGGATTTGGCGGAGCACTGTTTCTCAGCGGGAAGGGTGCTCTCTGGTTTGCATGGTGACGCGGCGCGTTTCCTGAAATTGGGAGCGGTAAGGTCCCTTGTCGTCTTCACGCCAGAGTGTGCGAGAACAGTGAGGACGTGGCGTGACTTGTTTTCTGCCTGAAAGAGACCACGTTTTCTATCATGACGGGACGGCGCCCGCTCACGTCCTGCTGAGGTGCTCGTGGCGAATATCGTACTCGACACGACCCACTTGCAGTCCAAAGGGACTGTCAAAGACAACCCGCAGCGTACCATCTGACCAGGATTTTACTCACCCGACTCCAACGTGTTCCAGGCTCTACATTCAGACTAAATATCGAAATTCTTTCTCCAAGTTCGTTCTCATGCGGCTGGGCGGCCTGGTCTAGGAGTGCCAGAGGTCCATGATGGGCCTTGACCTCAAGTTCTCGCTTGTGTTCCATCCCACTAACGACATCCCATTCATAATTCCTCACCGCAAGGACGACCCTGTTGAAGGCCACAGTCGGAAGAACCAAAGTCCTCACACCGACCATGAGGTTGATTCGGATGATTGGAGTCATCGGACAGCATCACTTTGCGTGTCATACGGCGCGACATGCATCTTGATCATAGTGCGGGCCAGGATTTTACGGCAACGCGTTCCATTGACAACTTCCAGGCTCTAACCATGCTCCGGCCGGGCGCCTGCCACCAGTGCCAGAGGTTCCATTCTGATTCAAAAATACCATGAGACTGAGCGCTGATGCGGCAGATGGATCATCGCACAGACTTTACGCACGTGTCATGCAGTACGAGGGAACCTGCAAGCTCAGGCCAGGAAATGAGCCAATAAACGGTTAAATAGTACGTCCAGCCCTCGCAATCGATAACATCCCCCCGACGTCCACATGATTTACCTCTTCCTCATCTTGCTCCATCTTTCCCAGGTCGTTCGAGGAACTGGCTCGAACACAACGAGCACCACATGCCCACCACCCGATGGAGTATCATATCGCAGCGTCTGGAGTATATTGGGTACCTGTGGGCTGACCTTGCTGATATGCGTTTGGCGCTCAATTCACGTCAACGTTCCTTCTCCTGAGGAAGAGTGGTACCGCGCCTGGCAGACGAAGGTTTCATTCGTCCTGGTGTCTTTTTTCGTCCCGGAGAGTGTAGTTGCGGATGCGACTCAAGAATGGTGGGAAGCTGGTTGCAAAGTCAGATATTTTCGTGGTGCGTTCTCGCCAACTATGGATACGCACTAGTCTCTAACAAATCTTGTACCAAATATCTCAGAAAAAGAAGGGTGCGAATGGTCAATGACGCACAGTTTCTTCGCAGAGATGGGTGGTTTTGTGTATGTGAATCGCGACGACGAAGGAACGCTCAAGTCAGTCACGATCGATTCCGTCAAATTCCTCGAGCTTTGCAAGGACAACCAAATTGCAAATCCGACCATCACAGTCGAAGATATCAAGGATAGGAGCAAATCAGATGCCCTAGGAAAATCCATCCTCGCCATTCAGCTGCTCTGGTTTACCCTACAGGTCGTCGTTCGTGTTCCGCAGCGTCTTATGGTCACGCTGGTCGAGCTTGACACAGTTTGCATGGCTGTGCTCACGCTTTTGCTTCTCTTAATCTGGAAGGACAAACCACTCCGCCCTGAACGTCCCCACATTTTTTATTCGCCTCAGGAAGTTAACGCATCCCCAGGAATGGATCCTGTCCAATTGTAGGCACTTGATTTGTCGCTCAACAAAGTTAGTACCATAATAACGTGGTTCGCAGGTCGCAAAAATATTGGAAGTCGGAACCATGGAATCTATACACACTGATATATAAGCTAATAACTTCCTGTGGCTGCAAAATTCCGGTGGGCATATTATCCCAGCCTTTTTTTGTCATTCGTCAACTGAATAATCTCGATGATTAGCTAGAACTTGAGCGGTTTCTAGAGGTCAAAGTGGCGCGTCTCAGCGTTCTCTCACTTCTTTCCTTTTGTGTCACCGGGATCATTTTCGGTGGCATACACCTGAGCGCGTGGAACTTTGGTTTTACGACAGACGCCGAGAAGAAGGCATGGCGTGTTACATCACTTATCTTAGCGGGAGTTCCGCTAGCCATGATTGTTTTCTGCTTGACTTTAACCCTGGGACGGCGCCAGGAAAGTGCAGATGAAACAGATGGAAGTGGAGGCAAATGGGTGTCTTGGGGAATTGCCCTTATTTTGCTATCTCGCTTGATCCTCCTTGGATTGATGTTTGCCAGCCTTCGTTCCATGCCTTGCTCCGCTCACCAGAGTGTCACCTGGACACTCTATGTCCCTCATCTTTAGATTGTTTTTTTACTTCATAACATATCATCCCTAGCGTGTTATACACTAGTGATATAGACGTCGCATGTCTCATCTTGTTGCCATGAAGTGCGAATGCGGGTGTTATGGTGTCCCCTTGGCTTAGCACGTGTATTGTACAACTGTACATCTGATTCATCCTCGACCTCGCCTTCCTTTCGGCACCGTCAAAACCTGCTGGCCGCCGCACTTCCCTCCTTCCCAGGAAGTTAATGTACGGCCGTCCCATCCATCGGGGCAGGCCCCGCAACCTGCACCTATCGCGAAAACCGCAGGTTGAAGGAGTACACGTAGACTTGCGTATCGAGCGAGGTCGACGCGAGATGTGTTGGGACAGGGCGGGGTTCAATGTGAGGTAGGTAATGCGAGCTATGTGGTGTGTTCATTTATCGGTGCGTTTCTAGGAAGAAGAGTGAGGACGAGAGAATTTACAGGAAAAGGATGGATGGGGGCGTACCTTGTGCCAGTAGCCGTCCAGGAGGATAATCTTGCCGATGGACTGATACCCGATGAACGTTTGTGCCTTGAACGAAACGAGAGAAAATGAAAAAAAAAAGGAGGGGAGGAAGAGAAGCAGGAAGAAAATCAATGCGTGTCGCTAACAGCGAATATGCCCTGCGTCCGGCGAAAGCGCTATCGTCGTAATCTAACTTCTTGCACCCACCGGCTCTGACGTTGCCTTTTCTACGAGCGTCGAAGTCCGTCCGTCCCAGGTGTACACGAGTCCGAGCCCAGACACGGTCAGGCAGCGCTTGCGACCCACCCTGAGATCGAGGACCTTAAAGCATTTAAGACACGTACATTTGTCCGGGAGACCGAGGTACAAGACAGGACTTACGATTATGCTGCGTCCATTGCATAGATGATCTCATCAGACCCTTTCAATGTGTTCGCTGCGGGCAGGCGGAACAGAGAACGCATGCATTGATAAATGGAGAACGCCATACATATGACATGGAGCAACAGGCTCCACCAAAATCATGACTGGTAGAAAATATCATCACAAACCGGAAGTCGCTCCATAAGTCATTTGTCGGGAAGTGGTGACGTCACCATTGCGTCGCCAACCATTTACAATGGTATAGCTTGCAGATCCCAATACAAATCGCACCTTGAGACGAGATCCATAAACACCCTGAGATGATACTGTGTCCGTCGTCACTGTCCGAGTCCAGTTCGCGCCTAACGTGAAGTCACTGGCATGTGATATCTTGGGAGACGTAGTGCCATTCGACGCCGGTTGGCTGGACATTGGGAGGTGGTGAAAAGACTGTGACTCCGCGTGCTCTTGATCTCAGGCAACAGATTGAATCGGAGTTAGTGCAGTCCCACAACTTGAAGGAGCCTGAGCCATTGCGTCAATAAGGCACGCCGTCGACTCCACTAGTAGGTAGTCGATGTTAATCCCGAGTTGTACTTGTCCCTTCGGCTCAATGGCATGAGTCTTAGTCTGGAACATACCGATGGGCGTTACGCCCACATCTGGGAACAACTGGGTATCCGACTGTGCCGCGCGGGTTCACGGCTGGGGCTGTTACCGGAAACGATCTATGTTGACGACGACGGGATGAGGATGGATCGTAGCCGACTGAGCTGTGTGGGACTTTGGGTTTCTCCTGGACCCTATACTTCTCATTTTGGTGAGGATGCTTCATTGACCTCATGTAGGCCACGCTTCAACTTGCTTCCCACCCTACAACTCACGTCTCACAGTCCCACAGGCCCCAGACCCGCCAGCTAGCATGTCGTCCTCCCCAGAGTTCATCCGTGTTACAGGCAAGCTACTCCAGCTACGATTGTGGGACTACCTCTCAGCCACTCCATCCATGCAGCCGTCGTCGTCTCTTCAGATTCGGAACAATGGTTCAAACGTCTAATTTCAGGAGAACTTCGTATCGGTCCCCGCAGACATACGCTGATTTGTGATGGGAATGGGACGTTACGACTAGAATTCACAAATGCTGCGTATGTCCTTCACCTATCCCTTCCGTACATCTGACCGTCTTTTCTGCATAGTGCACTGTCAAAAGATACCCGCGTTATACTCCACTACAAGACTCCTTTGTGGTTTCCACAAAATGCTCGAATAGATACCCGTCATCTCTTCCAGAGTTTATCCGTGAATGAGACGCAAGGTAATTCCACAACTTGACATCTCTATTGGTAGTCTATTGAACTTTCGAATAGAATTATCGGTGGTCCACGATGGTATTCGAGTTGTATTCAGTTGCAAGACTACCAGCCCCGTCCCTTCTGTACACAAGCCTGCTGAAAGCGAGTCCCCTGCAATCCATCCTGACGAACCCTTATCCCCGACAACCGAGGTCATCCTCAAAGACTGTCCTCGGTAAGTCCGATACTGTGATCACGCAGATTCGGCAACCGACGTTTCGATCCAAGATTCCGTATTTTGGTTATAGGCAAAGTAAGGTATATTCGGCTCTCTCGCCATATGCTGAATTTCCCATCAGAGCGGAGTGGGAAAATCAAGTCTTATCAATGTCGCCTTCGGGATCAACAATGCGGTAAAACTTGAAGCAGATTATCAGTAGTGTCTGTCCCTCACTTGCTTTCTTTCAGTACTCTTCCGATTTACAGCGCGGAGAAGCACATATTGAAACGGGGCTCCGGTCATCTGTCAACGAACGGCTCATTCTCCATGATTCTCTTGGCTTCGAGGCAGGAGACAATGTTAACTATAATACTGTCAAGGATTTCATCCGAAGCAGGCGGACCGGTCCACTCGAAGACCAACTGCACGCAATTTGGTAAGATTATGTTCATTATGTTCAAGGTTCTGTGTTCCAACGCCTCGAGCAGGCGGACGGCTGCTCGAGGTAGCTGCTGAAGATTTCTTTCGAACGAAGAAGGAAACCCTCGGTGCCAGTCCGTGTCCTAGTCCTATTCTGATACTCTCCGGTCTTGCTCAGCTCAGCTACAGTACCCATCATCGTGGTGTACACGAAACTTGACGTGACCGTCAATGAATTGACGATGCAACTGCTGTCATCTCATGGTGACCTCGATGAAGAAACCCTTACGAAGCTTGCTTCTTCGAAAGCAGAGTCCAACGTGCGCGAACGGCATGATGCTATCGACAAGCTTGCGAAGGACTCACTTCCATACGCACTTATTTCGAGTGAGCCAGCTAATATTTTATTTGGTTTCGTCTCTCATGCTGCAATTAACTTCAGCACAAGAGAAGTCCACGTTCGAAAACTTAGTCCAACTTACTTACAATAAAGTTGGGCTACGTAATACAACTGGGGCACAGACAGCATCGGGGGTTACACTGATTGCAGCGCATAGGGTTGACCCTAATCTTAAAATCAATGGGACCATCGAGTAAGGCTTTTCTTCGAGTATTTGAGTTATCGCGTCCTTATTTATGTGCAGTGTTGGGAGGCAAAGTTCGGTTACTCCATTAGACCAGCAACCAATGATTAACCGTTGTAACAGGATACTGGAAAGCCTTGGGTGCTAGCCCCGACTTCGAAGGACGCACGATGAGGGAATGTCTTTCTGTGATTCATACTGACATCGTCAATGTCTGGAATTTCAATGATCTGGCTCGAGTATGTAATGTCCACGACTGCCGCTACATAGATTACTGACAACATCATAGTACCTGTCAGAGGACAGATTCAAGCAGCTCGTTGCCGCAATGGTGGAAGGAATGGAGACGCGTACCGCCTCTAACCCCAGTAGAAATAACACGTGGGTCTGTCTTCCCGTTCTGTGACACTTCCACACTCATGGACGTTGTTCGTCAGTACCCAAGGTAGCAATTCACTCGTGGGTGCCGTCGCTGAGGTTGTGAGTCTGGTTATTCCCACATGGCTATATGACATCTATCAGAACGCGTACGTCGACACACTTCCCGCGACTGTGCTAACTAACAAATGGCATATCAGGAAAAAAAAAAAATGCATGCAGCAGAGATTTATAGCGTACATCGTCACCCTGACCCACGTCATGGAGACACTCTCCATTCTGACCGATCGCAAGCACAAGACGCTCACCCGCCGTGCTATCAAGGCTGCTTGCGGGGCTTACCACGATTCTAGTCTGATGACTCAAACTCGCGTCTGCATTCAGGGCTACCGCGAGCTCGACGGGCGGGATGCAGCATTGGAGATGATTAAAGATCTGATCAAGCCCGAGCGGTACGGCGATTTGTGTATAAAGAATTTCTATGCAGAAATCAACAAGCGGGATCTAGGGAAGCAAAACTTGGACGAGGATGAGGAATGGTGATTGTTTTCCGCTTACGATGTATCGTACCGTAGCGAGTCTGATACGTTGGGCGAGTCTAGTTTGGTACTTGTATGTATATGCATTACTTACACGAAAATCCCGGTGAAGACATCGTCTGCCCACCCACGCGACCAGCGCGCCACTTGGTCGAGCGTGTAGACCACCCTCAATCTCCTGCACTAATGATAGTACTATTTTGACTACCGGCCTCACTGGCCTTGCCTCCCGGCACCTGTTGACCCAGACTCGGATGGGACAGCCGCTGGCAATATTTGATGTGACTACACCACAGGACCAATCTCGCGGAAATGAACAAGGTATGCCCCGGCCCCTGGGTGAATGAATGGGTTATTCTTAAGATAACAGGTTGGGGCGTAGGGTATGGCCATGTGCATGACTCCTCACTTTCAATGCTCGTGGCTGATGCGGTATCCCAGTGGAGCCCCATGACGAACGCTGGCTATGATACAGTGACGAAGTTCAACCGAGCCCCAGACCCCGCATTTATGTTTTGCTCCACTGATACTACGGCTATCAATATCCCATGACGAACGTTGGCAAGCGCTGCATTTCTGTTTGCACAGCCATTCGGAATGTTCCGTCAGTACTGCCAGTGAGTAGTCTCGACCTCTGAATCCAAAACTTGAAGAGCCTGAGTCCAGCTCTATGCTGACTGAGTGCGTTTGTAATCGAACGACCGCAGGATATATAGGTTCACGCACCCCGAAGAAGGCTTTCCCCGGTCGTGCTCGACGCCTACAAGGCTACAAGACATTTTTTAGCCTTAGAGCCATGTCGTGCTTGTCACCGATACATGCACACAAGACTTATCATAGGGCATAGCTGGCACCAGTAATTGCGCAACAGCCAACGGTGTGCGTTTGCTGTGTGTGTCTCGGAGTCGGGCCCTTGGAGCAAGGCTTCTGCATATCGCAATTTGCGATTGGCGCTTCATGGCCTCGTGTTGGCCTCACTACACCATAGAACACACTCGTTCAATGCATGCAATCATTCCCCGTCACACTCGCCTACTTACCTCTCTACCAACCCTAAGGGATTCGAGTTCACCTGCCTCACTACAAGAACCCTCCTTGCCACAATCCGGACTACCAACCTAGTATGGCCCAGACCATCCGTGAAGATTCTCCCCAGTAGGTCCAGTACTGTAATTCCGCCGCTTCAGCTCAACTAACTCGACTCAAGATTCCGTATTTTAGTTATTGGCAATGTAAGGGTATATCCGTCCTCCCTCAGTCTTTTGCTCGACTCTTCCTCAGACTGGCGTGGGAAAGTCAAGTATTATCCAGAATGCCTTCGGAATTGTGGAAGCCGTAATGTTACATTTAAATTTTCGTGATCAGTCTGTCCTTACAAGGTTTTTCTTCAGTGCTGCTCCGATTTCGTGCGCGGAAAAGCAGAAATTGGAGTGGGGCTCAGGTCCAATATCAATGGACGGTTCATCCTACACGATTCCCTTGGCTTTGAGCCAGGATATAAGGGTAACCTTCAAATTGTCAAGGACTTCGTTCAAAGTCGGCGAACTGGCCCACCCAATGACCGATTGCACGCCATTTGGTGAGGCATTTTCTCTTTTATGATCTGCGCTTGATTAGTTTCTTCAAGGTTTTGCCTTAAAATACCTCGAGCTGGCGCACGACTACTCGAGTCAGTCGTTGAAGATTTCTTTCGAAAAAGGAAGGAAATCATGGGTACCAGTCCGTACCTTGCTTTGATTCTTTGCCACTCGCTCAAGTTTGCTACAGTACCTCTTATCGTGGTGTACACATTGCTCGACTTGGCTGTGGACGAGTGCACGATGGAATTAGCGACGGCTCGTTGCGATCTCGATGATGAAAGCATTATCAAGCTTGCTTCCTCGGAGGTAGAGTCCGACGTGCAGAGACATCATGAGCAGATTAAACAGCTCGCTAGGGAGCCTCTTCCGTATACAGCTGTTTCCAGTCAGTTTGTCAAGATCTGATTTAGCTTTGTCGCTCACGTTGTAATCGACTATGACAGGTAAAGAAGAGTACAGGCACACGTTCCAGCAACCTGGGGTTGGAACCCGTTCGACGCACACATCCCAGCGGTGACGTCGATGGTATCAAGTGGTTTCACCGACCTCATTCATCGAGTGAGGCTTCTCTTCGAGCGATCGTGTTACTATGTTCTCATTTTCACGCAGGGCCGGGAGGCAGAGCTCGGTCTCTTTGTTAGAATAGCAACCAATCACAGAATACTAGGCGGCCTTGAAGGCTAGCTCCGATTCCACAGGCTTTCCCCTGGTGACGGACGGCGGACAAACGTCGAGTCATGGAAACACGCACGTCTTCACTCCAATCGCGAATGAACTGTTTCAGCGTGCTCCTCAATTTGTCCATGTTCAAAGTCCGTAACTTTGTACTTTGTGTCCGTGTCCATGCTGTCTCCGGGGATCCGCCGTTTTCGTATTGTTGGGATGGTCGTGCGAATGAGTATGTGCGCGGAGTTCATCATCTACTGAAAATGCGACCATGAGTGAACTTGAAAAACTAAACGAAGCGCACGCCGAATCGTGCTACCTATAGCCGTCGGGGATCCCGTTCCGACCCTCCCGTAATCTCTTCCTCCTCAACACCTTCGTCCACTGCTGCAACCAAATCAATATCATCTCTGGATTTGCGATGATTTTGTGCAAAAAGTCGGCGTTGGTAGGGATGGCCGTGTCGATCTCTTGGAGTTTGCGTTTGTAGCTAATCGAATTGAGGAGTGCCTTGTCTGCCTGACTTTCGACAACGATTGTTTGCGTTCACTGGCAGCTGCGAGCGATGGCAGAGTCCAAGTGGTCAGTGCTCTATTGCAACGATGACTGAAGTTGTACCTACAGAATAAACGTAGCGACGGCATTTGGAAAATGAGCTTGTTCTTTTGCAATATCTTCTTCCGAGAATTGGGGCGGCATCGTGAACGATTCGACGCTGATTCGGCTATCGGATTTAGCCACGTGGCTTTGTTTGTTTCTAAAGCTCTTGCTCAACCACATCTTCATCACATGCTTCCACTACATCACCATGGTACCGATAAATGGGATGTCAGGGCATGTCAGAGATAAACAAGAGATATGAGTGCCAATAAAGCAAGAGGACAAAAATTAGACAAGGGTGATGTACGGTATATATAAAGAGGAATGTCGGGATGTGGATGGAACGCTTCCGAGTCCTTGGCGTGACAATTTAGAATCGTTTGTAGACCAGGCGGATCGGTTAGACGGAAGATCCCAAAGCTGTGGGCAAAGATGGTCGAATGCTCAAACGACGCCGCGAGGGCGGCTAGAAGACGTACTTGGGCGTAGATTTGGGCGCAGACAACGGCAAAGGATTTCATCAGCAGACCGGTTGGCAGTCGTGAGTACTCAGGACGACAGGTGGATTGTGATAGCAGCCTGGGGGAGGAAGGGTTTATTCGTCGCAGTGTCTTTTTTTCGTCCCGGAGAGTGTAGTTGCGGATGCGACTAAAGAATGGTGGGAAGCTGGTTGCAAAGTCAGATATTTTCGTGGTGCGTTCTCGCCAACTATGGATATGCACTATTCTCTAACTGTCTCAGACAAAGAAGGGTGCGAATGGTCAATGACGCACAGTTTCTTCGCAGAGATGGGTGGTTTTGTGTATGCGAATCGCGACGACGAAGGAACGCTCAAGTCAGTCACGATCGATTCCGTCGAATTCCTCGAGCTTTGCAAGAAAAACAAAATTGCAAATCCGACCATCACAGTCGAAGATATCAAGGATAGGAGCAAATCGGATGCCCTAGGAAAAGCCATTCTCGCCGTTCAGCTGCTCTGGTTTACCCTACAGGTCGTCGTTCGTGTTCCACAGCGTCTCACGATCACGCTGGTCGAGCTTGACACAGTTTGCATGGCTGTGCTCACGCTTTTGCTTCTCTTAATCTGGAAGGACAAACTGTCAGGAACCCGACAATCAACACGTAGATTGGCTGGAAGAGAGAGAGTTACATGATCAACGGCGCATAATCGACGACGAGCCACTACGATACCTGGAAGAGAGAAGCACGAAACTGGGAAAAAG